>JAZGTK010013567.1:0-14247 GCA_036877625.1 Ambastaia sidthimunki | reverse complement strand
TGATACTAAAATTCCTCTCTTTATCACAAGTATAATGACAGGGCATGACATCTCTCCACATCTTCAAACCCTTGTAAAGCTAATACTACAACATCAAGTTGCTCTTGGCGCTTAGTGTGTTAAGTAGCTGCTCGGTGCACTACGCTACATTGTGATAGACTTTGTGGGTAGAAAGATAAAATAAGGCAGAGAGACACACTAGAACTCTACATACACCCACTCATAGTTCGGATTTGCACTGAGAGATTGTTTGCCCTTCTTTCAGCCCCCCAGCAGTCCTAATGGTAGAATCCCACTGTGGCATCCAAAAAGCAAACATGCCGTGAATTACTACACTGATGCTGAAAAGCAACTATTCTGCAAGATCTTCAGCAGAAACTGCCTAAATTTGGGTCTGTTCATCACACAAGCTATGGTTTCAAACTTGGAATGTAGGACACTCTGAAGTTGTATGCACTACTATGGATGCTTTAATGGTGCTTCCATTTGCCCCAGCCCCCTATCACTTTCATTATATGAAATAAAACAGACAGAATATTCTTCAAAATTTCACCTTAGGTATTCTACAGAAGAAAGCAAGCCATGTGGGTTAAGAAAGAAATGACAGTGAGGTAATGACGACACAATGTTTTGGGTGAACTGTTCCTTTAAACTGTAAATGACGTTTTAAAAATAAAAGAAGGTGATTTCATGTAAAGCTGGTTCAAGCTGAGGACTATAAAGGATCTTGAATGCTTTCCTTGGCCATCAAAATATCAGTGCTGCTCACATCTCAAAGGTGATGTTATTTTTAATGTTAAAATATGTTTTCCTATTCCTACAGAGACAATTACAATTAAACTATTTTTAGTTTGAGTGTAAACACTGGCTCTATGGCACTTTCAGAACATTGCTCCATTAGTTTGAGCAATTAGACTTTGTCAATTTATAGATCAATCAATTTCCTGAGTTTGTGGGTGGGACTACCTGTCTCTTTGAACAATGGATCACTGCAGTGTCTCTTTGCCCAAATCTAGTTTTTGATAGGTAGTCTAGCCCCATTGACCAATGATACAATCTTTATTTATTAACTTTTCCATAAACTTTGTTTGTTTAGACATAATATCCTTTCACTGAAATGAAAGACTAGGCATCTTGGTACGACTACCTTTGACTTTGTACTTCTGACATATAGGCAGTTTGATGTATGACTCATTTTGTCTCTTTTTCAAGAGGAAGTATACCTTTGGAAGCCATCCAAAAGCATAAATTTATTACCCCATCATTCAGGCATTAAGAGCTTCCTGCTTGGCAATAGAAACTGGATGCCTTTGTGGGGGTGTACCACTCACCCTGAGATTAAATTATCTACTGTATAGTATACATTCAGTCTGTGTGAAGTTTACTTGACATTGTTGATGTATAGACTGCTACACTCACTATACTAACAATTTTACAAGAATAATTTCAATAAAAAGGGATAACTGTATCAAATATTAACCATAGTGTACCACGCTAAAAGAACACTTCATCCACAAATTACGTAACTCTGACCGTTTTGTTCGAAATCTATATGCTAATATTTCAATGCTAATATTTATTTTTCAGTTTTAATGGAAATCTCCAGATTCATTCAGTACTGGCTGTCCTACTGTGATAGTGAATAGACAGAGTTTCACCATTCACTGCAGAATTCCCGGAAATCCCTGCTGTCATGCATGAGTGGCTACAGTCATGTATTTGCGCTTGTCATTTTTACTTTGAACTGAGGCTTGTCTTGACTCCTGTTAACTGGGACACTTTGGAGCCTGGCTGGGTGTAAAAAAAGTAAATGAAGAACTCCAGGGGGATTGTGATAGTATGTTTAAGATTCAAAACTATAGTTACATTTAAAAGTGACAAAAAAGTGACATCCGAAATGTGACTTCTGCATTAAACCCATCCTTAGTGAGGAGTGAACACACACTGCAAGTCGTGAACATACACACACACCAGCTATGATACCAGATATTCAGCCAGATTTTAATGCACTTGTTCAAGCCCAAGCCAGAACTGGATTTCTCTCACAGAACAAGTAAAATGAACTGAAAACGCATATCTTTAACATACTGCAAAACACCCTTTTAGTATTATGTGAAGTTGAAAATAAAATGGAACGCTGATGTAATGTTTGTTTTTGTTTTTTACTGTTTATTACTTCTATAGGAGTATTTTCCTTTTTGACCTACACTACAATTTCATATATTTATATAAATATTTACAGAATATGCTTATTCTGCTGATTACCAGTAGCAGCTAATCAACACATATAATTTACTGCTTTTTTTACAATAGGAGATAATGAATTTTGAGCAGAATTAAGTTCAAGTTATCGTTGGTTCGGCCCTCCAACACAGTTCAGGTTTCTCATGTGGCCCCTTGTAAAAATTAATTGCCCACCCCTGATCCACAGCATCCAGACAGTCCATACTACAGCTGCTCCCTGACCTTTACATGCAGATCTATATTCTCCCGGGTAGTCACAGAACTAATATGTGACATTGAATGCCTTCCCAGCATCACTTTTAGTCTCTTCTGAATTGCCTTGAGGCATCTCACCAGCTGATAAGATGAGCTCTGACAGACACTGGAACACTTTGACTGATGTCATAGGTCTGATGCTTGAACTCAATCTGTATGACTGTTACAAGACATCTTCAATTCAAAAACCAGAGCCTGCTCTGAGACAGTAAGGCCCACAGCTAAAAGTATTTTATATGAGACTACACAACAGAGCTCAATAATAGTGACCACCCATTTTAATGCCCTGTAATTTGAAATCGAAAGGACTTTTACACAGGCATATACTGTGACTGAACAACCCCTGAGCTTATGGTAGATGTGTCTTGAAATTTTTGCATTATTGCTAAAGACACTCATTGGGATACATTGTTTACAAACTAGACAATCAGATATGAAAAGTGTTTTTCCAAAGGTGTTAGACAAACACCCCCATTCCTCTCGACCCAAATCGATCAAGCCTGGAAGTCTGAAGCTCCAGCGTTTTGCCACTGAGGATCTATACCCTGTTAGCAGGGGCTGACATGACTGAAGGAGCCTCATTATGTACACAATGAACCATAATGCCAATTCCATCCTTAAAACTCAAAGTCAGGAGGACTTTTAGGCAAAGTCAGGAGGTACTTGCTTTGACTCCAGTTCATTGCATTCACAATGTTGCAGATGCTCATATCTGGGCTCATCCCTACTATGAGGAAATAACAGACCATAACACATATCTTTTTATTGGACAACTTCTACTCTGAAAGCTACAAGATCATGGGACCAAAAATGGGTATGTAAATTTTAGAAATGATTAACCAATGAAAAGTGTTGAAAATAGCTTGGGACTGTCTGAGACTCCACCTTTTCTTCACTCCACGAGAGCCTCTCATTAATTCTCAAGAATTGTATTGTAAGTATTGCATCACTCATAGCTCTTAAACGTTTAAAACAGAGTTTAGGAAGATGTATGTAACCACAATCATTAGCTCTTATTAGCTCTTAAAGCCTTGTCTCTTGTCAAAAGGCTCAACGCAACCACAGACTTTGATAAACGCGACGTCTGTGTCCGTACCATTCTTATCAATGAGAGCGTAAACTTCTATCTCCCTGCTCCCAAATATTAAATCTCGTATCTCCAATTAAACATGCTTTTGGGGAAATGTTGTGTTAATGTTGGTACACAAAAGTATATGATAGCAATATAAGGTATAATACCAATATATAAGCTATAATTTTCTTAAGGTAGGTTTATTTTTAAATACATTTTTGTGGAGGGTCAAACAAAGTTTTGGCAAAAAAAACCTCTATTGGACATTTCCAGCGTTCACAGAAAAGAAGAAATTAAACATATATTGAACTCTTGGGAAACATAACAACATAAACAAGTTCTTCACACTCTAGACAGACAGTACAGTGAAATCATTGCCATACCTGGGGTTGAGATATTACTTATCAATGTGTTTAATTTTAGAGGAACCAAATGCGTTTCCTTTTCAGTGAAAAAGTTGGTTTAAGTAATTCAGCAGCATTGATCTTTAATGTTCTCCCCCTGATGCTGTATTAACCAAGCACTATTTTAACGTATGGTGCTATTTGTCCAGCTATCATATCATTGGTCAGAGATTAATATCAGTTTTATTTCTTTTATTGGTTTCTCCTAAACCAAACTCATCTTGTCTTGGAAAATCAATCAACATAAAAACTTATCTATAGTTATTATTGTAGAAAGTTCAGTGCATATACATGCACACACACACACACGCCACACGTATATATGTACATCTTTTTGACCCATGAATAAGGGGTCAGATCGACTGTAGAGACTTGAGGGTGGGCTCATATCGCTTAGTTAGCAAGTAGCAACAAATAGTGACATATCTTCATAGCCACGCACTAGCAACCAGTTATTATACCCTAGCAACAACCCTATTGACTTCCATTGAAAAGGGTGGGAGGCATCAGAACATCATAGAGAAAAGTGGGTGGCGTCTTTTGTGACTTAAATAGGCAAGTAGTCTTTTATTATTACCATGAGAATTGTCCAGCCATGCCCTAGCAACCATTTAGAGAACGCTAGCAACCAACATAAATTAGCTATATCTCAGCACCAGAACATCATAGAGACATGGGATTCGGCTCTTTGATTCACACACCCTTTTTTGACTCAAGCTGTCAGTGGGCTTTAACGATTGCCCTGGTAACTTTCTTTGTCATGCTAGTATCATGCTAACCACATGTTATATTATACTAGCATCATGTTAAAACATGTTATCATAGCATGGCATACTGTAAATACTGTATGAAACATTATAGACGTATACAGGCAGTTAGTTATGCCTGTAAAGCCATAGATATGGCACAAACGACATTGATGCTGGGAAACATTTATCCAGATCATGAGACCCAGGTGGCCTGCCACAGGTAATTCCATGACCATGTTAATTATAATTCTGGAGATAATCCAAAAAAGAACACAGTGAGCAGACACATTTCCACGTTCTCTAGGGAGGAAACCATCAACAGCGACAAGCTTCTGGGGCTTCTGGGGGACAACACTCTGCAACAGTTCCATCCCACACCACAAAAACAGCTATCACTTCTCATTACAAATCCCAGCGAGCATTCACGAGCAAACGTCTCTCTGTCGATGGAAGCTAAAGTATCGCTGTGACAAATGAGAAGTGGTGTCAGACGAGATGAGGTGTCAACTGCAGGCTGAGCCCTAAACACTAGTGGGCTTTATCTCCTCACACCTCACGTATCACTACCTGACGCTGACTGATGCGACTTATCGGATCAGGGGTATAGCTTTAAAGATCTGCGATAAAACAGGAGGGAAGAACTGCATGAGTAGTTAAAGTCGTGCAATTCATGGTCATTCAGGTCATTTCATGAAAGGGCAATCTTTGAATTTAAAGAGTTTTGAAAAACTGAAATGCAAATGATAGCACACCTAAGGTTAAACGTTAATGATAAGAAATAATGCATTTACTCTAGATAAGAGAAACTGATGGTGTGATATCAAATAAACAAACACAAATAAATGATTTGTCTAATGATAAAGCCAGTGGACAAGTGGGTAACAATACTAAAAATGAGAACACATTTATGAATCATGACACATACAAGATTTTTACCAACAATTTTGACATGTGCCACTAATGGCACAGAAATTATACAATTCACCTTTAAGGAGCTATTTCTACCTGAGCTGACCGTTAAAAATGGCTTTGTTGGTGATGGTTGACTTAGTCATTTAAATTGAAGTACAATTTTAAGTTAACTGTCAAAAGTGTCTGTGCATTATAAGCAGGGTTGTGCAGGCTGTATTGTGAATATTCACAATACAGTATATTCACATTGAGGTTTGCTGGTAATATAAAAAGTAAGCAATAGTGTGATGATTTAATGATTTGAAGGTGATTCTCTTTCAATGCAACATATTCAAAACAATAATTCAATAATTCACTTGCAGCATCACAGAAACTTAAAACTTACAACCTAGGTTTATTTTTTAGGCTTTAAATATTTCAACTAAGTATTAAAATAAAAATAAAAAAAAAGTACATTAAAGCCATTTGACCTTAATAATGTTTGTTAACATTGACAAAAAACACTGCCGTTTGCCTTTGATGTACCATTTTTGTCCTCATAATTTTAATAGTACTTTTCAGCATGTCAGAGATAAGGAAGGTTTACAGTAAATAACTTAAATTTGCATAGTTTTTATTCTTTGGTTTGGTCATTTGACTTGCAGTATAGTATAGTACAGTACAGTATAATACACAAATCGTATGGCCTGCTTTTTGCCATTTTTGAGCTTCAGTCATCCTTTGCTTTCATTTAAAACATGATGTATCCATATTTTGCATTGACATGGTTTTCATGGACATATGAACTGGTATAGGTTCATAAATACACTTTAATCAGTAAAAATAGTCTTGCCTCAAATCATGTCTTAAGGTCAGTCATTGGTTAAGACTGGATGTGTTGTTGTTTAATCCCCCTTTAAGCCATTGAGCATAAATTATACATAAATGATAGATAAATTAAGATAAAAGTTTTTAACAAGAATGTGATAACCAGCTCAGACAGTCAAAAATATTGTTGTCACCATATTATCAGCATACAGTACTACAGCATAAAACATGACCGCATTTCACTCTTTTATTTCTGACTCCTTTGTGACCTCATTATTTGGGCACGTTTTTGAGGTCAGCAGGTCATCACAACAAGAAGTGGTTGATTTATTAAAATGTGACTGTCAGTAATGCCAGCCGGTGGTACTGAGGTGCCATGAAGATGTGTACATAGCAGCAGAGTCTTCTGTAACGGTGGCGGCCGAAAAAAAAACATTGTTGGCGGGAATCGAACCCACGCCAGCATGGGCGAAAGGCCGAAATGCGCTTTCGTTACCACTTGCCCAACTGTATGCTGTAAGTTCTGTTGCCACCAACTTAATTGTCAGTTTTTGTGTTTGTTGCACAGACACAAAAAAAATATAAAATAAAGGTCAGTTTGGGCGCCAGACAGACTGATGCCTGTCAATTAATTTCCTTCCCTGCTAGCTCAAAGGGATTCCACCAATTACAGATAAAATAAAAATAATAATAAAAGACTGCACTCAAAAGGTATCAAGCTGATTTGACTGTATTTCAAATAAATGTTTCTGTACAGCTTATTTCAAAGAAATGCGGCAATTTATTTCATAACAGGGAAAAACAATGTTCAAATAAAAAGAACGAAAATCCAAAGCAGGTGAAGCATTCAACACATATTTCAACAAAACCAAAGTTGTTAGAACGAATGGAACAAAACAAACTTATACGAATAACCAAAATCCAGAACCAAAACCAGAATATTATTCCCACCCACGCTCTTTGCATGATTCGATATGAATAAGCGTGTATGTGTGTGTGTGTCTGTTGAGCCGCTGTCCGGGAAAACGTTAGGGAGGGATGCCTTTAGGAGATGTTACCGGCACCTTTCTCTTACGAATACCTGGTGGTTTAAGCCCCCGGCACACAGAACGACACCCCAGCTGATACTCCGATTCCTCGGGCTCCTCCTTCGCCACTCGCCCCAGCACGGAACACAGTGTGTTGTCCCAGCCTCCACGCCTCCAGCACAGGTGATCACAGCCCGTAAGCACACACTCGCAGCTGCCGTTAAGAACGCAGCCCGGATTCCTCCCTCGCCACTCGCACTACACCGAACGCTGCGTGTGTCTATCATCAAGCGCTTACTCCGCAGAAACGTGTCAGATAACAATGATCTCCAGCTCCACCTACTGACCCCCTTTTATCCATTTCCGTTTCCGTTGATTATGGCTCAGCAATATTAGTTTTATTTTTTTATCGTCACACTTCCATGTAACAGAATTCTATTGCCAAGACAAGAAGATTGTCACCATGGAAACTAATTTCATTTCTTCCAGAGGACCAGAGTAATACAGACAAGAGCAAGCTGCCCACAGTGAACCCCTCTCCAGTAATGTCCGGTGTTCAGCTCACACCAACATTATCCCTCTGTTTTTTATTTCTCTCTTAGACCGTGTGTACGAAAGTGTGAGGGGAACGTCTACCAGACTATTTCACTGATTACACTTCACACAGACTGCATTTTCAGCTCTTATTCACTTTCAAACTCAGTTACTGTGTAAATAGAAAACACTTTCCAGCCTACAGTAGGTGGTAGGGGACACAAGGAAAGAATGTCTTCTGCTATAATTTTTCCTCTGCAAATACACAGCAGTGAGGCAGTAAGGAAGAGTAGTTCAGTAACATACCAAGCAAACACAGAATGTTGTGTAAATGAAGACAATCTTCTAACAATGGAGTAACAACATGGCTGATGATTCTACATTGTGTGGTGAAGGTTGCCACAATGTTGTCATAATTTTGCCTTTTAACCAACATTTGGAGCCAGTGTTAGGTTGTGCTTAGGTTGTCTAGAAAATCAGCAAACAATAAATACACATCACTGCCCTGAAGTTAAAAATCAGCATTTTAAATTTTAACTATCATTGTTGGGCCTTTTGTGGAGAGTCCACTCTGATTCACAGAGGGAGGACACATAAGTGCTGCTCTTATTTCAGTCAGTAAATATTGAAATGAAAGTTTCCAAGATTATTTTAATTTGTTCCGTTAACAAAATTCACATTCAAAATATTAACAATAAAATGTAACTGCAACACGTGGAATGGTTATTACACAGAAATCAGTTGCTATAGTGTCAGGAATAAACTGAATTTGCCAGAACGTCATCTTACAGTTACAGAATGTTGTACAACAAAGTTACTACAGTACACTTTGCAGTAATATGTACTTACAATCTGCAATAATAACACATACAGTATTTTGAAGTATTACATCTCCCATGAACTGTTCTTTTGGTTTAGCTCTGTTTTCACCCTGTTTGGTTTCTCTCCATGTTTTTGCCCTTATTTGGATTTTCTGGTCTTGTTTAGTTAATCCCCTTCACCTGTCTGTTTTTGATTCGTTGTACTATTTAAGCATGGGTTCTTTCCTGTGTCCTTTGTCCGGTCTACGTTTAAATTACGTTGTTGTAAATGTGTACGTGTAGTTGGGTGTTCCGGTTTTCTTGTCTGCTTCCTGGTGTTCGGCGCTCCTTGTATCAGTGTGGATATCTCCATTAAAACGAAGTCATTGGATTATTACTCCTGTGTTTACTCCTCGCTCTGGAAACGTGCACGTACCGTAACAGAAAACAGGCATATCAGAGAACAGTACAGTCTGTAATTAAATACTGCCCAATTCTAAATCACACGGTTCTTTTCATCCACAACACAGGCTGCCGATTACTCATTTCTATTTCCATTGAACTCAAAGCTGGAAGTTTGATACAGAAGTTGCTATTTAACCTGATAAAATGATCATTGTTTTATTAGTAAATGTTTTATTAGTGAAACTAATTAGTGAATCTAATAAAGTAAAACTAATAAAACTAACTACAGACTTCAAACTCTGAAAACCTAAGAACATTCGATTTCCTACGTGAGTTTGGAGTTTTGGCACAGCTAAAAACGAGCAGGAAAAACATAGGGAGGTCAATCAATAGGAATCTTTGATAAAATCAAAAGTAAGTTAGTAGGCTAAATAGCAACAGTTGAGTCTTATGATTATATATTAGCATTTACCTCTGTACCAAACATTTTGGTACATTTCACACATTTGGATTTTGTTGCAATTATTACAAGTCAACATGAAACAGCATTCACAACCCATTTTACTTCTGTGATATGATGTGAAACTTAATTAAAAATAAAGTAAAATTATAACAACAAAAGTTTAGACAAAGACGGGTTTTTTCTTTAGTGTGTTCTTTAAAACATACACAATTTAGAAATGAGGCCAATTGAATGAATACCTATTTTATTTTGGATATCTGAAACATGATAGGTCACAGCAAAAGAGCAGCACTGGGGTAATTAATGGTTATATATGCCAGTGTGTTTCTGGAGCTTTAGAAATTTGTAGTAATTACTGTCCATCAGCCAAAAGAGCCTGCATCTCACCATGCCTGCATCTCAGAGAATGGCCAGGAACAGCAAGCAGAGAATATAGATAAAATCTTGAGCCCCTAATAATGATACTGTGGTCTGTTAGCTGTCAAACAGCATGATTGTTTGCCATGACGGAAATGACAAAGCAGTGTACATCAATTGCCCCATTATCACATGTAGCAGTTATTTAAGGGGGTCTACTCTAATCCTCCAGTCAAAGCTGAGGTGAGAGTGGACACACTGATGTTTCTGATCAGCAATCCAGACATGAAGGTCGAGGAAGACATCTGAGGACTGCAGTGTCACTTTTTAAAACTCTGAAATGAAATGTGACTTACAGAAGCCAGTCTTCCTGTATTTTGCTAGGACAAAGAAGAGAGAGAGAGTGTAATGAGACCAGGCCCCCGGATTAATTCCAAATCATGGCTCTGCCACGGCACTGTACATAGCCCTGACAGCTCCATTAATTTTGATGTAATGTCTGCCAAATTGGTGTGTGAGGTTATAACATTTGCCTTTTACATCTGAAGGTATGACTAGTGTTCCACCAGGGACCTCCACACTTGATTCACATAATTTCTTTTCTTTTTAAGTGGGACACCATAAAAAGAAAAAGAAAAAGAAAAAAAGGGATTTTGGATTAGAAATATAGCTACAGGCTGCAATTTGTGGGTGTAGAAGGGTAATGTTCAGTACTAGATAAAATTAACTTAGTGACTTCTGTGTTTGTAATTGAAAAATCAAAAGTTGAAGGCCTTGCTTTGTTGTCACAGCTTAAATATTTAATGTGCTTGACTTTTGTCTCTAATATTGCAGCTCTGCATTTACACCGATGTTCAAAAATGAACATCTGCTAAGATGCAAGTAAAAACTTGCTTTTCACCAGTTGGCTAAAGAGAGCGGCAACACTTCCTGGTTTAAATTGTTAAACTGATAGATCATCACAAATGAAAGTGGCATGTCAAATCAAAAACATATAAACAATCTACTTTAGAGGTTTTTCTTATTTTCATAAGCCTAAATATGCAGAATATTCCTTGCAATAAGCCTTAAAAAAGCAAAAATAACAGGAACAAAATAAGTGACATGACTATGCACTTCAAACACCCAAACAAGCAATTTTGTAAATTTTTGTAAATACATCTGTTCTGTGTGTGTTAAAAAAGATATTGTGTTTTTACACAGTCCTGACTGTTTAAATAAGAGATAAAACAAATTGGATGGGACCGATCACCACAACACCATAACACTCTGTTTGGGTTTCCTTTCAAATATCAACAGCATATCTCTGAAATCGCTTATTACACCTTTAACAGAGAGATACAATATCTTATACTGTATATCATAATGTGAGTGATACATTGATCTGCACTTTGTCACTAGGTAAAATCAGTTCCATGACTGGTAAGCAGTGGCGGCTGGTGCTAAAAAAATTTGAGGGGGTGCAAACAACTGAGAAAAAAATAAATAAATAAATAAATCTGTTAAGCCCCGAGTGTCGGCGCGCCCGTGATCACTTGACTGCTGCTGAATTTGCAAGTACGGTCGATCTGGTCCAAAATCCTTGATCCGAACGCCTTGTGAACGGGTATCTTTGTAAAGATAAAAAATTTTCTTTCATCTCGAGATTGCGCTTGTTCCACATTCATCAGTACCTGTCAATCAACTGACGCGCAGCTGCTGAGCTCGTTCCGAGGGCCGTTAAGAACGGTCCACATGAGGCCAAACATATATAAACAATATTGAGTCGCTCTAACAACAAAAGGGGAGGGCTTAGCCTCAAATCACATGCTTTTCAGAAATTTGTGTACCTACATAGACACTCATTAGTCCGGCGCCCCGCAAACACATATGAAAGAAATATAGTTTCGATTTTTTTTATTTTCAATAACTGATAATATGACTGATAAATGTGACTGGTAATATGACTGATAACATGACTGTAAACTGTAAAATACTATGATTAAATGATTTTATTTCGTTAATATTTGCAATATATATTTAATTTATTGTTTACATGTTAAAGGAGGCTAACTTCAGGGAGGGCGGCGCCCCAGCGCCCGCTATTGACCGGCCGCCACTGCTGGTAATATTTATGCTCAGTAAATTATTTCATTAAGATTCTGTTGACACCTGTCAGTTCATATTGCTTGGCCATTGTTTGTGATTTGTCAACAAATCCCAAAGTAATTTCATAAGCATATCTTGCAGTACTAATATTTCAGCTGTATGCATGTCTATGATCCTGTGTGCATGTGCGTATGCACTCTTGAGTTAAAGGCCCTTACAAACGTCAGTTATTTGCACAAAAATCCACCTTATGTGTAATGAATACATAGCTGACATGATAAAGGTCATTTAAGTACCCTTGTCGCACTTATTTACAACCTGCTTGTGAAAGTGAAAAGACCTTCTTTTTCCTAAAAGACAAAATGATCTTTGGTAAAAATTGGCTTTTGGTTCTGGCAAAAGCCTTTTCATCTAGTGAAATGCATGTTTGGTTTTAATGCACATCTACTACATCACGTCCAAGTGCAGTTCATGTGTTTGTGTTGTGTATGCCAATAGTTCTGACCACTTCTGACCACTTTTTTATTGCATTCACTGTCCATCTCCCCACATGCAACATGCTTACACCACCAGTTGTCCCATTCAGATGCAACCTCCGCTCCCTCTTCCCCAGCTCCCTCTCACAAGCAGTCACATCATCCCTCCCATCCATTACTCACTTCTCATCCCTTGATGTTAACACTGCCATGGACACACTCTGCTCAGCACTTACATCCTGTCTAGATAACCTCTGTCCCCTCTCCTCCCGGCAAGCGCAAACTTCTCCACCCAACCCATGGATGGCTGATGTCCTGCGTGAACACCGAACTCAACTCAGGGTGGCTGAGAGAAAATGCAAAACCAGAGAGCCTGCGGACCTCAGTATTTATCAGTTTTTACTATCCTCTTTTTCAACAGATATTCACCATGTTAAAACCACATTCTACACTAACAAAGTTAACAATACATCTGATACACACACGCTCTTCCAAATCTTCAACTCCCTCCTCTGTCCCCCTCCACCTCAACCAACACCCTCCTTATCAGCCGACAACTTCGTAGACTTTTTCACCAACAAAATGGCAGCAATCAGCAGCCAATTTGCACCACCCTCACCCCCAGGGCCCAACCTACCCTCACCCAACTCTCTACTCACCTCCTTCTCTGTACTCACTAAGACTGAGGTCTCCAGACTTCTGTCCTCCCACCCCACCACATGTCCACTTGACCCAATCCCCTCCCACCTCCTACAGAACATGGCAACTCCACTAATACCATCCCTTACTCATATCATCAACTCCTCCCTTCTCATCGGCACTTTTCCTACTAAATCATTACTAAACAACCTCTGGTCACCCCCCTGCTTAAAAAAACTAAACTTGACACCACTACAGCTAAAAACTACAGACTACGGTCTCACTCCTCCCCTTCATTGCAAAAACACTAGAACAAGCTGTCTTCAACCAGACATCATCTTTCCTCTTGCAGAACAACCGGCTTGACGACATGCAATCAGGCTTCAAGAGCAACCACTCAACAGAGACTGTGCTGCTGTCCGTCACCAAAGCCCTGAGGAAAGCAAAAGCGGAGTCCAAATCCTCCGTGCTTCTGCTACTAGATCTGTCTGCAGCTTTTGACACAGTCAATCACCAGCTCCTCATCAAAACTCAGTCTTTGCTGGGAATTCAAGGAACGCCACTCCAATGGTTTCGTTCCTAACTCTCTGATAGATCCTTCAGGGTGTCATGGAGAGGTGAGCTTTCCAAACCACACCACATGGTCACTGGGGTCCCTCAAGGATCAGTCCTTGGCCCACTGCTCTTCTCCATCTACACAACATCACTGGGTCTTATCATACAGTCAGACGGCTTCCAATACCACTGTTATGCTGATGACACTCCGATTTTCTTCTCTTTCCACCCTGATGATCCCACAGTATCCGCTCGCATATCTGCCTGCCTGGAAGACATCTCGGTCTGGATGACAAATCATCATCTTCAGCTCAGCCTAGCAAAGACTGAACTGCTGGTCTTTCCAGGTCACCCTGCTGCCTCTCATAATACCTCAATACAGCTTGGTTCCACCACACTTCAAGATTTACATCTTCAACTCGGACAGCTAAAAACATAGGTGTCATTTTTGATGACCAA
>JAZGTK010013566.1:0-14247 GCA_036877625.1 Ambastaia sidthimunki | reverse complement strand
TATTTATTTTTGCTGATTATTATTTCAGTCAGTTTTTGAACCACTGACAAGCAGTTTCAGAAGCATTTAGGCTGATCCAAATGTCAACACATCCTTCTATGAAGACCCATGCGAGATCACAAATGGACAGGTGAGATGGAAAGGCTCACATGTTCTTAACATGTGTGTATTGTGTATGTCTGTGTGTCTCCACGTGTGTGTTCTCCTTAGGGCTCTAACTAGGTGGCGATGTGTCCTGGTGGGTGCGTGTGTGTGTGTGTGTCTGTGTGTGTGAGTCTGGCAGCTGTGTGGGTGATCCTCCAGCCATGTACAAAATTTCCCTGGCTCGACCCACAGGGACATGCTGGGATTCCAGGCCGCTCTTTGCGCGTTGGGGACACAGATCTATTCTCAGCAAGCTCTCTCATGCCTGTCCAACAGGCTTCATCCACCAAATCCACTATCTTCTGGCTGGAGAAGGCAGCTCAGGATGGAAGCACCTGACAGCCTGGAAGCTTTAGGTCAGACCTTGACCTTTATCACAAAACTCATTAAACTCTCACACATGAAACAGAGGAAGTTATGATACTTATGATACATATTCCACATAAGACAGGAAGTGATGTCATTTTGAAACACAGTTTGACTCCACTGTAAGAAACATTTAAACATCTTTACACGGAAACATCAAATTACCCATAAAGCAAAATTACTGTACAAAATTACAGTACTGTACAAGCAAAATTTTGCATACTGGTTTACAAAACTATTTACTTACTATTAGCAAACTGTTTATGTTAATAAACACATGCCTCAGTAAAATAATTGCTAAAATGCTTAAGAGAAGAAAACCTATTTTTTTTTATGTATTTTATATTTATACAACAGTCAATTAGGCCTCTTAAGCCTATTATTGGCTTTATCAGTGTTAAATTTAGCATTTAATAAAATTAGCAAATGTCTAAGAACAGTATCTTACTGAGATAACTTTCTTAACTGCTTGTGAGTGTTAGATGACAATGCAAAGGAGCTGTGGCAGAGATCTGAACCAACCGACAGCAGTTAGTCATTTAAAAACACAAATGATTTAACACAAGTGTGTTTTTAAATAAAAAGTGCTATAAACTATGAAGAAAACAAACACTAGACAGTACCTGTCTGAAATCTTCAAATAATACTGCCTGGTTACACAATAGATGTAACCTGGATTTCTATGTGTGGTTTATTTGAGAACACTAGTGTGTATGTGTTTGAGGAGTCTTGCCTTTAGCGCAAAGTACAAATGTTTGCCAACTGGCTGATACAGTTCTCTGAGAGAGTACAGACTCAGAGAGTGTGTATGTATTTGCCAGCTTGTGCCACGAGTCAGATTCAACTGTAATAACATTCATAACATCATCATTAATGGACGACAAAAGCAGTCAAAGTTTCCACTCAAAACCTTCCAATTGCAGACACTTGCCAACCCTGGATTCTGTGATGGCGCCAACGATCGTCAAAAACATGATTTGAGTTTTGAATAACACGGGTTATATTAGAATGAAAGCCAACAGAAATCACTCAGTTCTCAGAAAACATAAGCCTAGCAGGTCTTTCCACTCCTGCCTTTACAATGAGTTTAATGAGAAAATGGTATTTTGTATATTTTTAAAATAGTGTCAGTTTATGGATCTTTGCATATGGACCTATTACATAACTTTTATGACATCACTGTTGTATAGAAACAGTGTGTGTGAAACAATGTTTGATTTGTTATATTGTAACTTTGACCAGAAATCTGAGTTAATAAAAAGGCATGAAGATGTATTTTAAACCACATGAAATCCACATGACATCTCTCTCCGTCAGCCACGACACCTGAAACATTAAGCAAGTGTGACTGTAAATACAACTGTAAACTGAACACAGTACTTTTACAAATTACATTACGTGAACACACAGTGTTTGAGAGGTTTGGTTAAATTTAGTGGGTCATTATGACTCATTAGAGTCCTGGAGCTCTAGAGATGCATTTGGGTCTTGAGTTCTCAGGACAGCTCCACTGGGAGACTGCGGTTAAAAAATCTCTGGCCTAATACACAGAGACAAGCTGATAACTGAGAAACACACTGAACAATGAGTCCGGAAAAATCACCCCCGATTAACAGCCTCTCTGTTGCCTGTAAATAGCCTTATGCAATTCTGTGGATTCAACTGAATTAAACTGGATTTATCCATTAAAAACACACATTCCAAAACTTTACAGGTATTGTATAGCCAAATTCAGATATACAGTACAAAGCGACTATCAGCCACTTTCAGCGTGTTGGATGATTCTAACTAACAATTTTAGGCTGTAAGAACGATTCTGTAATGTTTCCATTAAGTAACAAAAACATTGAAAATGTTTTTGAAAGTTTTAGGAACACTCAAAACGTCACTTTTTTTAACATTGAATTAACGCTATTGTTGGTTATAAGAACATTATTCAAAACATTTGTTAATTCTGTAATGTTTGTAAAACTAATCAATTACCACTTAAGAATAACGTTTCTGATATATGATATATAACGTAAAAAGTTCTGTTAACATTGCTGCAGGAACAGTTTCTGAAAGCGTAAAGAGAACTTTTAAAAAACATTCTGTGAACCTTCCGTTACCTGGGATTTCCCTAAGACTGATCAAATGTGGTATTACAGTATCATTTACTGTATATACAGTATAAAGCACTGAAACAGTGGAGGCAGGTGAACTTCAGTTGCTGCCTCTGTGAATACAGACGCCTCATTAAAAAATACGTCTGGAAAAGTCTGGTATTGTAGTAGCTGTGTCAGCAGTTTAGTTCAGCCTGCTCAAAAATAGAAACACAGACTGTATAAAAACTACATTGAACTATCCAGGTCTGTATATTTCTTTTGGAGGTTTTAGTTTGATCCTCGTCTAAACTCCAACCGCGAGCACATCCTGACAGCTTCTTTCCTAAACACAGAGCTGCTCTGCCTCACTGACTTCATGACCTGTTTGGCAGGAGAATTGTTTTTAAGAATCAAAATATTTAGGTCATGACAAATGCACGAGGTTTTATATGTAAATAAGTGAAGTTTCAGCTGCATATCTGCTTTAGAATATATGAGAAAACTCCTCTAATTTCTAATTAAACATGCTTGGATGCTAATTGCAATTAAATTGACACTGAAGGAAAGAAAGAAAGAAAGAAAGAAAGATGCTTACAGTAACACTAACAACTTTTTTGTTTTAAACTATTTTTTTTAATTATTCAATAAAATTCAAATTGTTTTTACAGCAGTAAAACTGGAGTACTGAACTACTTTATTGTTAAAATTCTTCAGTAAAATCACAATTATTATTCCCCAGCAAAATAAAACACATGTAGATGCAGTTCTGGTTAGACAAGTATATAGTATACATTCAATGGATCTTTATTGAATATATCTTTATTTTTTTCTATCTTTAGTATATACACATACTGGTAAAATATATACTGTAAATGCACCATAAAAGTTGCTTTCGAGAACATTATTTGCCAAATGCAAAAGTATTGTTATCTTTTTAAAAAATACATATTTTCTGTGGTAATTAATTATGCCACAATGCTGTTGACAGAGCTTAACTTTTATTGAACCTGGAGCATTCCTTGAAGATCTAGGCTCAAGAGTACAATGATGGATTATAAACTACTGTATATAGCTCACTCCCTATTTTCTAAATCAACCCGAACCTGTGACCTTTGTTTTAGCAGTCCAAAATAATAACCATTACACTACACCCAACATATTTCTGTGTATAGCTCTATTTTAATCCTCTAACAAGAAAGGGGGATCAGATCCATTATTGTTTGCTGGCATTGATGTATCCTGAAAGAGCACGTAGGCTGTGGGTGAGCACCGACATGGTCTGTAGCAACTATATGCTATTTTTACAAACTAGTCCCTAGACTTTTTTCTATCGCGAACAGCTACAAATAGGCCACTTTTGGATTTTCATTTTACCAGGTTTGACCTTTAAACAGACCAATCCAGTACATCTGAACTTCTAGTGATCCACCAAAGTGACACACAAAAATATGAGATAACATTCCAGAGAATTAGCCTAGCGTTCTAGCTAACAGGGAGCGTCCTCAGAACTAACAGTTCTTTCAAACTAGTAGCTACGTGGAATGTTTTAAGAACACTACAAATTTAAAAATGTTTAAATAACATTCTAATAATAAAAAACAGTAACGTTAATACAAGGTCTTAAAACTGGATTTTGAATGTTCCTATAACTTTAAACAATAACATTTTTAACATTTTAGTTATTTAATGGAACTGTTAGGGAAACGTTCTTACAACCTAAAATTGTTAGCTGGGTTTTGACACATTATAAGAAGAATTTCAAACATTAGTCTGGTTTAATTTGTGGCTGTGAGCCAATGAAACTGCAGAATAAATGCCAGCAGAATGAGACAGAGAGAGACAGTGTCATGAGAATCACTTATCTTATTTTTAATAATGTTGTTAAATCGTTTTCTCCATGCCACTGTGCCCTGAATTTCTTTTAAAAGGCCAAGATCATTACTTGAATGTGGAAGGCTGGTTCATGGCCAGCGCGGAAGAAAAACCCGGAGCATTTTTCACAGGAAAGAACATCAGGAGAAAGTGTCTCACTGGTGAGGAATTCCTTGAAGTTTCTCCTGGGAAGGAAATGTTGATTGTAGACGAAAAGCAAAACTCTACATGACCTCATTATAAATGTATCTGCCTACAAACATTGTGCGCAAGGAGCTTTAATGTTCATAAATGAAAGAAGAAATCATTTGTATTCATAACAGCTACAGTAACTTTAGTTGATGTTTTGGAACTACTTTGAATGCCAACCCAAATAAATTTTCATTTGTTTGTTGTAACTAATTCATTTAGCAATAATCAGTTAGTAATATCCATATCAAGGGGTGGGGGAGTGGAGAATATGATAAATCATAATTTTTACATTTATAAAAATCTAAGGAGCTTTCTGCAGGCGAAGTTTTAATGTGGGCCTGCAACATCTCATTCCAGTAGATCTCAGTCATCAAAAAACCTCCCGCAGTTCTATTTCTGATCTTCTAACTCATGATCCTGATGGTTTTATGGTTTACACAATTAATTTATCCACTTGCTCTTTCCACAGACATTTCCCACATTTACAAGTAAGCATTGCTGTCACTTTGGAACTGAGGAACTCTGGGAAAGTGGCTTGGCTCCAGAGAGAAAGCACAGGGCGATTCATCATGGGCTTGAGAAGCAATAAGATACAAACAAACATCACAAATCAAGAGTGAAAAATCTCATAGACTTGGACATTTAGATTCCCAGAAAGGGAGCCTCCCCAGCATACAATTTTAGGTGGTTAAAAACGTTTCCATAATGTTTCCATTAAGTAGCAAAAACGTTAAAAACATCGTTTTGAAAGTTCTAGGAATTACCAAAATGTCCAGATTTGTTATTCACACTTTTTATTTCTGTAACTATTTTAAAATGTTCCACTAACTAAGAATAACATTTTTCATATGTGACATAAAATGTTTGACTAACATTACTGCAAGAACGTTTCTGCTAACGTTCAGAGAACTTTTAGAGAACATCAGCCAGCGTTCTGAAAATGTTCCCTGTTAGCTGAAACTTTAACCTTTCATCAATCTTTGTTTGTGATCCTATCATAGTCTTTCAAAAGCTAGTAGCTCTGCTGTGGGGGTGAAGAAGGACTGAGACTGGATAACACCGGCTGAAGCCCCAAACATTGTCTATGTGGCATTTTGGAGCAGGTTGCTGGCAATGATCCCTGTCATGCTTTGGGGGGCTTCCCTGTACTGAGGCTGAAGTAAACACAGCAACCACGCGGGCTAATAATAAACCTCAAGCGCCACGGGCCGATCCTGTTTCTCAGAACAGGGATCTATCTCACCATCACCTACGCACATAATAACCCCACACAACCCAGGGTCATAATCACCATTGCAAACACTTGGGTGCACAAATACACACACACACGCATACATACTATATTCATAGACTAACATAAACCTGTCATTCTCTCTAAGCTGGGTAGAGTGGCCAAAAACTGCACTCAAGCACAAGAAATAAACATAATTCATCTTATATAATCTTATATAATGGTAATAGGGATATGATGAAACCAACTGATTGAATGAACACAAATTATTTAAACTGTATACACAATGCAGAATACAAAGAACAGCACAAAGAGAGGTTTGATGTATACAGAAGGGCCCTGCCTGTCGCCTCTCCGTTTCCCTCTCCTGCATCACCCATTGTCACTGCCCACCGACAGGTATTAATCATGTTTCAAAGCAAGCGACATCTGAGTCCCGGCACGTGATTGGTGAATCACAGTCGTGACTTTATAATGAGTACCAGAAGGCTGACTGCGCCACTGACCAAATTAAAGAGACGGATTCCTCTCCACCCTGCTTCAGGAAAACCCAACATTTTGACATCACGGTGCTACTGAGAACTGTGGCAGAAATGGCACAGCTTGGCATCAGGTTGTGCACTAAATAGCTAGTTGAGCTGAATGTTACAGCTAACAGTGAACATTCTCAGAACGTTGGTTAACTAAGTTCTCCTAAAGTTATAAAAACATTGTTGCAGTAATATTAGTAGATCTTTTTTATATATCATCATATATCAAAATGTTATTCTAAAGTAGTGGAGCTTTTAAAAATGTTATACAATTAAATGACGTTTAAATAACATTAATACAACGTTTAAAAAACTGATGTAACATTTTTATGGTTTTGATACTAATGAAAACGTTAAGTAAACGTTCTCAAAATTGTTAGCTGGGTATATGTGCCTCAGTGTGCATGCATGCTTCTTAATGGATTGTATGCAGTAATGGATCTTTACTGTAGAGACACCTGCTGGGTTTGTGTGTGACAGTTTCTAAGAACTGAGAGCAAACTCATGTCAGGCTCTGACCCGTCGCGCTTCTGTCCTTCTGTCAGACGGGTGGGCAAAATAGTTTTATAAATGTGTCTGTATGCGTCTGTGCCAAATGTCTTTTATTATATAAAACAATAACTTTTCAACTGCGGTATTTGACCGCTGTTTGCGCGTTTAATGGAAAAAAAATGCAAATGCTTTTGTGGGAGAGATTTGACTTTTAAACTTCAAACATCTGCCTCACTCTGCTTGCATCTCTTTGTGCCCCGCCGTGACACATCCCCCTGCAGAGGGGATGATGGGTAGTCCCCTCTCTGGGGCATTAATTGGGAGATGAGGCATGCTGGTGCCAGATTCAAAACACACACAGAAAGGCAGGAAGCGAGAAAGTGAGAGAGAAAGAGTGTGACATGGGGAACGGTAAAACAACAGATGCAATAAAAAGCCACTGATGACAGGAAGAAAGGGCTCAGAAACTCCACCACAATAAATTCCACAAACGTTCTAGAGAACCTAAATTCCTTTTAAATGAAGTGCAAAATAAACACTAGACAATACACAAATAAATTTTGGGATGTAATTCATTGAAATCAATCACTAAACATGTAACCTTTCGGCTTGAATAGATGTACCTTGCTAGACACAATTATTTATGTGTTTAAATCTACAAAAACACAATAAATAATGTGATTTATTAATGTGATAATGGGATGTACCAAAATTCTGATCACGTCAGTGCTGGAGTGATGTATTGTGTACACAATGAGACAAACAGCTAAACAAACAAATGCTTTATTTCTCACCTTTATATGACAGGTGCACTCGGGGTGTTGTGCGGGTGTTGCCATGACAACCCCATACACACAAACACAGGATGAGAAGCAGGGTTTGCATCGTGTTTATGAAAATGACAGCTGTTAACCCAGTGAGATCTGCAAGAGAGAAACAGAGAGAAGCTCAAATAACACATCATACAAAAGCAGGACGTTTATTTACTGGTTCAAATACAATTTCTAATTTTCACCTTTTACAGTGTTACCATAAATTAACATACGGCTTGTAAAACAGGCCCTAAAGACTGACTGGTCTTGTTAGCACAGGAACGCCCACCATGAAAAGCCCTGACCTAAATTAGGGTCTGTTCACAGGTCACTGACAATCTGAGAAAGGTCTCGCCCTCGTCAGGGAGACTCCAAATAGAAAAGAAACAAAGCACTAAAGGTGGCTTGTTGGCTTTGTAATATTTGACTAAAATGTTTCCACACAGTAACACAGGGTTGTAAGTTTCTCTCAACAAAAAAAGCATTTACTGCCATCCACCGTGAGAGCAATAAACACCTTCCCCGGGGCCTCAGGGTTAAATCACAATGTGTACCCAGCTAACAATTTTAGATTACAAAAATGTTCCCCTAACATATCCATTAAGTAACAAAAATGTTTTTTTTTAATGTTCTGAACGTTTAAATGAACATTCAAGGCACCAGTTTTTAGTCATTATATTAACATTATTGCTGGGTAATTTTTTTAATTCTGTAATGTTTTTAACACTTTCCACTAAGTGTTAAAAGTTCCAACAACTTAATGTAAAAATAATGTTTTTAAATTATATAAGACATAACGTTAATGTTTTGCTAATAACGTTACTATAAGAATGTTTTATGAGAGAACTTTCACAGAACATTAGTTAATGTTCTAAGAATGTTCCTTGTTAACTAGGTAGATACTTACACAGAGCAACTGAAAGTGTTCATAGGTTCACCAAATTCAGCTTTGTGTCCTTTAACTTTCTCGTTTGGTTATCTTCCTCTTTTTCTTTTTTTAATAAACAAATATTTTGGCCTTTCTTGGCCTTTTCCACAAAAATAGAGCATTAGATTGTGTGGGAGAGGGCAGCGAGTCTTTCTGCAGTAGGGATACGCGCCCAAAGGAGATTAGAAAAGTATGTAGTCAGAAAGCAATGGTTTCTTAAATAGGTCTGCCAAATCCTCAAAGCTACGGCAAATCCATGTCACACTGCTGTACTTTTAACTTTTAAACTCTTAGTCTCGGCCGACAGGGGTCTGAAAAACGACTTCATGCCTCCATATCTGTGGAAAAACCGCTAAACATGGCGGGCACGTTTCTATGCAAGCTGTGCACACAGATTTACATGTTTAATGAGGGAAAACCGTAACAACAACGCAAACACTGTTAGCGAGTTTATAATCAAAATGCTTTGGTGTTTCATAAAGACACTGAACCCAGAACAGTGCTTATTCATATACACAATATGTCAATGACAAAGCAGCCAGTTTTAACTCAATAAACCTGCTCAGTCATGATGCCAATTTGTAGGCCGACCTGGAACGCTAATTTGCCACGGGTTCCCTCCGGAATTTCTAATGGGATTTTGGAAAAGCGGTTTGTGATTTATGAGTAAAATAAGACCTGTGGTTAATATTACTTAAAGAGATTTTGCTGTTTTGTTCTGCAACATATTACACACAAATACTCAAGATGTAAATTGTAAAGGCAGTCTGGGTGTGTGATTCTTTGAGCATCTACATTAGAATCTACATGATTGTGCTAGTGGTTATACTTGAGTAAATTATGTTTTTAAACACACAACAATTGAAATATTCTCATTTGAAGTATGACTTTTGAGATTTATATAACAGTAAATTATCTTTGAGTACATTTAACATTTATTCTTAAAACCCACTTAAAAATTCCCAAGGGAATTTTTAAGAGAAGTTTAAAAATTCCAGTCCAATAGCTCTATTAACAGTTTAATTTAAGGGAAAGCATAATTAAAATAATTAGTGTACCTTCAGTCACAAAAGTATCTTTTTTGTTTTTTGACAGGTTTGTTGTGGTTCTACCACTAACTGACTCTCTTTTGAGGTAATTTTGTACTGTGCTTTGAAGCGTTTGGCTCTCTGCCAGCCTAAATGACACTTTTCCAGCAATGAAAAATGACAGAGGAACAATAGCCAAATGACACCACTCTTTAACTATGATAAATGCCCTGAAATATCACGAATTTGATCTGGGGAACAGAAATGCTTTGATGAAATTCACTTTAGGGTTTGGAGCAACGAGACTAGCCCCATCCTGCGGATATTAAAGTAAGTGTTCAGGGCAGCTGATGTGTCAGAGTCTTAAAACAATGACAGCAGAATTCTCCACTGTCTGTTACCCTTAAAAAGGCACCACAGGGATTCACTGGTCTGTAAAGATTTTAAAAGATTAAAACCTGGCACAGACACATTATTGTCATCTTGTCATCATGTCGAATAAAGCTAAAGTCAACCATCCAGACAGACAGGAGAGGTTGAGTGTTCCCACATGTATAATATTACATACATATGTACTGAAAACAAAGAAAACATTAAGTATATATTTATGTGTGTGTGTATGTGTGTGTGTGTGGATATATATACAGACGGAGAGAGTATATGAATATGTGTGTGGGCATGTATATACAGTGTATATATACTGTATATACATGCCCACACACATATTCACATATGTTTACATGTAACGTAACATAAACATTGACTTTACTGTTGTTAATTGTACATATGCCAGTACAGTAAAAAAATCAAAATGATCATTTCTGGACCTGCAGTGCGTTTTATTTTGAGATTCACTGTAAATATACGGGTGCAGTCATGGGTGAGCCCTGTACCTAATGTTAAGAGCCCGCACATGTCTGCTCTCTAATTATATGCCTCCAGTGACTACAGGGGTGTCATTACCACTGCGTGTGTGTGTCTGCATAAGTGAGCCACACCTGCACACAGTGCAACACAATGATGAGCTTCTCATAAATGGACAGGAAACAGAATGAGCCAGAGAATAAACAGAGGTCAAAGATGATGGGTGAGGCAATAAAAACAAGCAGGAGAGGGTCACATAAACAACAGGAAGGCTCAGAAACCACAGAAAAAAATCAGGTATAGAGGCCTGAATATCATCTGTATACCTGATGTCTTTTAAAGTCTTAGATGCACAGACCATTGTGACAATAAAATGATGCAACAGCAGTGATGAAAGCATTAGTATGAAATGTGTGGTTGCAGGTATGTGATTATTGTCATTTTACAACAGAACACGGCTCATCCAATCAGAATTTAGAGCCAGAACTACAAAGACTTATAGCTGAAAGGCATTATGGATGTTCAAGCACAAAACGTAAAGTTGCCTTTTACAATATTATTTAGAAACTTTAGTTATTCTCTTTAATAAAAACAGTGAAGAATGACAAAAAAAGAATAAAACTTCTAGTTGCCAAAAACTGTCTTTCTGCTTAATTTCTGTTCAGATCTTTAACACTCTCTCTGTTTTTTACTCTCCAGCTGAGCTTCTCTTCAAGTGGAAATTAGTTTCCATGCAGCAGGCATGAATACAGAAAACCAATAGCGCAGCGCATTTACCATTAAGAAGCCTGGGTATGTGGAAACAGTAGGTCATGGGGCGACCTGACACAAAGGATTCTGGGAGACTTTCCCTCAGTGATTCAACTGCAGTGGCTCCCTCCTGCTGAACTGATGTCTGCATTTTCACTCACAGGTCCCTTGAAAGCAGTTTTAATTGACATAGGAAAGTGTGATTTACAAAATATCAGGCTTGTTTTTCAGAAGGTCAGTTAGAGGTTAGTACCAATTTAAACATTTAAAAGTTAAACTTATGTTGAAGAGTCTTTTCATGCAAACCATCAGATTATTAAAAATATAAACAGTTTTCAGTAGGTCTTCAACAAAGGAAGACTTTTAGTGGGGCTCCCATGTGGAACCCCAAGGAACAAAGCAAGCCATGACTGATCACATGACTAACACCCTCCGTGTCCCTCAGTGTTGAAAGAATATAAAGTCTCTCGGGTTTAAACCTCCTGTAACATGAAAGACTTCCCAGCAACAATTTTAGGCTGTAAGAAAATTTCTCTAAATAGAAAAAACGTTCAAAATATCCAGTTTTTTAGACATTGTATTAACATTATTGCTTGGCTATAAAAACAGTATCCAATCTTTTTAAAATTCTGTAACTTTTAAAACCTTACCTTAACTACGTAAGAACAATATATTTGATATAACATAAAAAAAACCTCTACTAACGTTTTAGATAACTCTAAGAGAACTTTTGGAGAACATTACCCAGCGTCCAGAAAAGATTCCTTGTTAGCTGGGTCATTGTTAGCTGAAGAACTCATGAGTGCTTTTCCAGAAGCCTTAGAGCTACAAAGTCATCCAGTCAGTAAACAGGCTTTGAGAAACATCATAACCAGTTAGTTGGTCATTTTTGAGCTCTGAAGGAGCGTCTCAGGCTGATAACCCTGTGCATTCCTCCAAGGAGACGGATCATTTCTCATCTCCGAGACTGTTTGTCCTCCACATTAATCTCTTAGTGACAAGACTTGTCTTCACATGTCTGTCCAATGTTGTCTTTGACATCCTTTGTCTTTGATGTCATCCTTTTTGGTGATCTTCAGTATTATGTGCATTCAAAAGTTTCATTTTATTTCTGAGGTTAATCTTTATTCTTTGATCTATTTAAAGTTGAGAAGGATTTCTGAACATGCTCAATTCTCCATAAACATAATCTGCAAATAACTGATTGTATCATGTTTATTTATTAGGGTTTAATAATGAGAAGATGATTAAAGGGTTCTAATGGTTAACAGAGTCTTAGATTTCCAGAGTTTAAGTCACTGGGCTGATGAAACCAGGAAAATCATGTGTAAGGCTGTGGATTGGATCACTGTGGGACTCTCATGTGATGAAGAGGCATACAAGCCAATATTTCACTACAAAAACAGTCACAATTAATTAAAACCAAGAGAGGTTCAATTTAACCTCTCGCTGTCTGTTTAAACTGCAGCAGCCAGCAACCTTTATCCATGGACACACAAAACTCAATGACAGCATGACTAATGATGGCTAAATCCTGTATGCCAAGAAAACCAGAAACATGAGATCTTCAAAATCAAGAGTTGAACTATTATATCCACTGGCCAGAACTTTCATTTGATTTAAGCGCTCTGCGTTTTCAAAGATGTGGTTAAATTTTCACGTGTCAACAAGCAACGTCATCATTTTGTTAGGTTCAAACGTCCTGTTAACATTTATGTGGAGCAACATGACAATGCTGCATGACCAGGGTTGTTTGGTCCTTCAGTTCTGGGCAGTATGTGGCCAGACTGACAGCCTGCATATGTTTATCTGGGCCACCTGATCTCCAGAGGCAAACTGGAAGAGTTCCACAGAGAGAACTCAGATGGGTACAGTAGGAGATTGTTGTCGTACTGTTGATGTTCTACATTCTGCCGTCAGGCTCTGGCCTGAAGCTGTTACTTTCTGACATCGTACATCTGCAAAGAATAATAATTTTGTGCAAGCAGGTAATCACATATTCAGGGCTGGTGCTGGTGGAGGCGTGTGTGTGTGTGTGTGTGTGTGTGTGTGCTCTAAGGTTTCATTGTATTCATTAAATAAATAGGCCAATGACAAAACCAGAAAATAAAAAAATCCATCTAAACACTTAATGTAACTGTGAGTGACCTCTTTTATTCTGTTAACTTAGTTTCACAATGCGCTTGGTGTAGTTTGTTCTTTTCACAAAACTCTAACAAAACTCTAACATTTATTTTATTGTAGTTCATAAATGTAATCAAATATTACAGATGGGGGGGTTCAGAATCAATCCACTAATTTAAATATTGGGTAACAGAAGTATCAGGGCAAAATAACATTAAAGATCTCAGAACATTTATTCATCTAGAGAAACGACTCTGTATATCTTCTAGGACTTAATGAGGGATATGACAACATGACAAAGCTGAACAAGGAACTAAAATCCCCGAAATCCTCTCCAAATCCTCAGGCTGCCTTTAATTTTCCTGGGAAGAGAGTGAGAACCAGAAGCTATGCGCTCCAAACCTCGTAATGCCTCGAGGCTTCTGAAGGTCCAGTGACCAACTTTTAGTCAGAAGCAAATCTGAGTAAACACAAGAAAGAAGACAGAGAGAGTCGTAACATGAGCTTTAGCCTCAGCAATTTAACCACTGAGGTGGGGAAGGAAAGGTGAAGCAGTCAACCCTATCACCTCTCACAACGCAAGCTGGGTGGGGCTAATGCGGCCTGCTGTCAATGTTAGCGCTCATTAGCGTGAAGCATTAGCTCAGCAATAGAACTGCCACTGACTTGGAAAACAGCCCCCAGGGACTAACAAGTGTGCAAAAGGGGTTAAGAGGGTCGTGTTTCAACATCCATCCCAGAAGAAACATAATAATCATTTACCAGAAACTTAGACTTGACTGTTGGGTTTTACTTTCTTCCTTATTGCTAAAACTAATCCTCAAAGAAAT
>JAZGTK010013565.1:0-14247 GCA_036877625.1 Ambastaia sidthimunki | reverse complement strand
AAACAAAAGCTGAAGATATTTTGTGTTGTACCATTCAACAGTGTCTTTACAAATAAACAGAACAGAACATCAAGAGACATTTGCATAGATGGGCGAACATAAGTTATTTCAACTGGTTGCTTACTGCAAATGTAAGCTGTCCTATTCACAAAATGAGGTGCTTAAGTTACATTTACAAAATAAGCATACAAAACCACAAATAAGCTATTTTGATGAAAGTAAAGGTACGTTTCATAAAATGTTGTACGTGAAAATATAAATACTTTAATGCATAAAACAAACACACGAGACAATAACAACACAGTTTTTTTTACTAATTTGTAACATTATTGTAGACAGGTAAACAAGGTAAGACAAGGTAAACTGCTTCTTCACCGCTGCTTCCGAGGGTTTTAAGAACAGTCAGAGTCTCCCCCTGTGATTTCAAAGAATATTACAACGGTGAGTGCATCAAGTATAAACACTCCTTCCGTTTGCGGAGGGATCACGGTGATTTGAGCGCTTTAAACATAATAAACCTGCGCGTAATATCTACCCTGATAAGAATAGAACCAAATGTAGAGATGCAGAATAATAAAGTAAAGTATTTTCTCGGAGCGACGGTGGGAGAGGACGTGTAAAAGTCTAGGTTGAATAGCGGCTGGCTAGACTGAATGGCCATTGCAAGCGACAATAAGCCGCCAGTTGGGATCACGGTCATTTGAGCGCATTAAACATAATAAACCTGCGTAAAAATATCTATCCTGTATAAGAATAGAATCATATGTAAAGATACAGAATAATAAAGTAATGTATTTCCTCTGCGCGACGGTGGGAGAAAGCTGGTGGCAGGTCACATGACCCGCCAGGCGCAGACCGGCAGCCGCCAGTGGCTGGTGGTGGCAGGTCACGTGACCCGTCAGTGGATGGAGCTGCCAGAGATTGAACCCCTATAGTAATAACAAAATATTAATATCTTAATTTACTCAAAATACATTTTACTTAAAATTACAAGAATGACTGAATTTCTTTTCAATAAAAATAATCAATGAATGAAACCCAAGGTATATCGCTTCCAAATTGGTAAATCTGTCATTTTTATGTAGTTGCTGACACTGCCGGGTCTGGTGGCAGTGTCTGGTGGCAGGTCACGTGACCAACCAGTGGCAGCACCCGCCAGTCAGCTAAAGATTAAACCAGCACTCCAGGGGTGTCCAAACTTTTTCTGATGGGGGCCAGGTGCAATAAAATGTGTGTAGTCTCAGGCCGCACGTCTGTAATAATATTAAAAAACTACTATTAGACAAGCTAATCGATTATTGCAACTTATTTGTCTTTGTCTACTTATATTTTAAAAATGCTATTTTTTTAAATGTTATGTGTGTGCTAAACATACTGTATATTTATATATGACCCATTATATTATATACATGTTTAATCTAGGAATCATTACAATGAATTGGTTTCAATATTTTTTTACTCACCTTTAACTTTTATTAATGTAAACAGTGATGTTGCGCCATGACTTACTAAAATCTGATCAACAATAACTTGTTTTTTTAGCCCGATTACGTACATCTTACGTACTAACTGTCTTAATTGGCTGCATGTGACAGCGACACCCTATGGTTATTTAGTGAATTTCATCTTTTTTTTTTCCCTGTAACGGGCCAGATTCGTATAATTTTTTAAATCCCTCGCTGACCGCCACAGGACTGATAACGGGCCGCAGATGGCCCGCGGGCCGTAGTTTGGACACCCCTGGCCTAGAGAAAGTGAAACTGTATGCAATAAAATATGCAGCTCATATAGTGCATTCATGTTTAAGCTTTAATTACTGTATGTTCATTGTTTTCAGGGGATGCTGCAGTTGATGACGGGGTCACCAGGCACTTTTTTTCTACAATTCTTGAAAAACTGAAGTATGGTTTAAGTTTAAACTTGGGTATGCAGTTTAATAGTTGCACTTCCAAATTTTCATTGTGAATAATTGTTTCAGTGGGATTTACCTAATGCTGATTTGTAATTAAATTTACAGGAAACACAGGAGTTACTTGCCTCTTTGAGGAAGAGGCAGACCACTTGGTGCCCTCATTGTCACAATTCCTTATTGAAAGCAATCTCTTCCTAGTAGCGGGGAGAATGCTAGGCCATTCCTTTCTGCACGGTGGCCCATGTTTTGCAGGGCTCAGCAGAGCTTTTGTTCATGTTCTGTTTCATGGTTGTCAACATACAGCCACTTTACAATTTGAGGACTGCCCAGATGTTGACATACGAGAGACCATCAACTTGGTATGTATATTTGTAGAGACTTAGTCTAGTGTTGGCATATTTTTTCTTGTTATTATATATTTTTTTAGCTCAGTGGACAGTTTTTTCTATAAGGACCAGTGTAGTAAAGTCCTGGAACTTTGTTTGTCTTGGGATCTTCCTGGTCCAAAAGAAGAAAATACAAGGTGGCTTTATGAACCTCTGCTGTCACATGCAGTAATTAAAAAATTAGTTAGTGTTAATGTGTTAGTTAGTGTTAATAGTTTTTAAATAGTTTTTAGTTTTTAGTGTTTTTAAATCTCATTTTAAGAATGATACCAGTAGGACTGCAGAAACATGCTCTGGTGTGGATTTTCTATTTATTTTTAGGTACTTGGTCTGTTTCCGTGCTGAAATTTGAGTGCAATTTTTTTTTTCATTTCTTTGTTCTTTGTAGGTTCTAGGGAGAAGAACATGGCAAATCAAACAAATCAGATGAGGACTGAAAGACACTTTTGTTTGGCCTCTTCTAACTGAGAGGAAGGATGTGGTGTTCTTCCCCAAAGAATCAGAGGATTCACTCCTGAGGTAAGCCTTTTTCTGGTTAGGAGGACGGCAAATGGCTTTTCCCTTAAACAGAATGTCAATAGAATGATAGTCTATACTCAGTTATGTATAACTGTTTGCCAAGAAAATAGCTGTTACTTGTTTAGATGCTGCTCTCCCTTATATCCTGGCCTAAAGAGGGTGATAACGAAGATGACAACGAATACTCTGCTGACACGATGGAGTGGATCACAGGGTATTTAAAGCTGTTCACTGAGACCAGTATGTGCCTCTGAGTTTGAAGAGTACAGTGGTGTCTTACTGAGTTTTTTAAAAGCATTTGAAGTCTATGTGGTTTACTGTAAGAAGCTATTTTGGCACATTCACATTCAAATGAAAATTTGTTTCATTTTCCTGTGAATGTTCATGCTTTACAGTCTTTTCTTGGTAGAAATATCTAAGTTACTTTAATATAATGCACCCTGTATAGGCCTACACCACTGAAAAGTGTTTTTGATTTATGCAGTTGTTCATATAATGCAAACAAACGAGATCCAAAACTTTTATACTTCAAAAAGGACGTAAAAGTAATCCATACTACTTGCAACTCCAGTAGTTTATGATAGGTCTTCATGAGAAGCTGACCAAATATTAAGTTCCCATTCAGGTTTCTTTATTAAATGACTAGAGTTTTATAGACCATTTTTGTGTCCCGTTTTGAAACTTTGGACCCCCTAAAATTAAATTATATGGATCTAAACACATACTATAAAAGAACGTTGTAACAGTTTGAGATTCTGTAAGGGTAAGTAAACAATGAAAGAATTATAATTTTAGGGTGAACTGATACTATAACATCTATTTTGTGACATTTTTGTTATTTCATGTTATTGTATGTACTGTTCCATAATGGAGTTTTTTTTTATGCATGGGTTAATGCAGTGGTTTTAATAATGTTGAATGCCTGTTGTTCCTTAGCTTGTCTAAATGTGCAGAACATTGTAAAGTACTCAATGTATGCCAAATGTATATTTGAAGATGTTTAATAAGGAGCACAAACATTAAATTGAAACAGTAATCTATTCTTCTTGAATAAAAATTACACAAATGATAATGAAAGATAACAATTATTCCATTTGAACTAATTGACAAAAATGAAGTGCAGCTAGATAAATGTCCTAGCCAAAAGTCTGTGAAGCTCTTTTGGGGTCTACAGTTTGTCTGAGTGCTTCCAGTTGCTTATCGGTCAGGGGACATTCAGTTTGAGGCACAACAATGCTGGAGTGTGCATCAACACTCAGGCCACTATTCTCCCAGTCTATTTATGGTATGCTTAATCCCTAAAAACAGAAATGTAGAGCATTTAATGTTACAAATGAGATCCCACTACCAGTTCTGAACAGAACAGATTGCATTAACATTTTTCAATGTCTGGCATTAAATGTGTTAGGACACATATTACCCTCTGTGCGTATTGGGTGATTGTCCCATGTGTTTCGGAAAAGGCTGAGATCATCCTGAGGCCGTGGAAGAAATACGTAGTGGCAACAGAACAGATGAGTAAGGTCAGAAATATCAAGGTGGCCACCTTCCAAAGCATGTAGAACATCGTAGTAGACATTTATCACTGATGTCCAGACGTCTCTCCACAGCCTAAGTCAAATCTAAATATTTCAGACAGCCATTATGCACAAGTCGATTAAAAAAAGTAATAAAAGCAAATTTGATTTTCAATTAAACTCTAAGAAACAATTTAAACTCACTGTTGATTGTGGATGCTCTTTCCTGAAATAAAGCTGCCCTGTCTGTGCCACGAACTGTGAACATCAGGCGAGCCACGTCCACGTTTTCTACACCCTGATCACCTCGTACCCTAAGAATGTGTTTAAGCACAGAGAAACTCTTGAGAGAAACTTCTCAAAAATGTTAAATTTAAATCTAAAATTCATAGACAGTAAAAGTATGTTGATTTGCAGATATTGCAATGTGATTACACTCCACATTACATTAAAAAACAAAACCAGTGTCTGCATGTAAATTTACTAGTCATGTCACTTACTGAACTTGATATGAACTAAACTGAATAAATATGACAAGATTAAGCATTCAATTCATACTAACATGTACTTGAGAGGGAAGCCAAATGTCTCTACTGCTTCTTGAAAAAAACTCCATTGACCCTGACTCCTGCACAATAGTAGGAGTATTCGTTGCCCCGTCTGACAAGTTGACTTGAATTAGTCTGAGCAGTTCTGTAATGCCCTCGTATATATCCTGTGGAATGACAACATTAGAAACAGCACTTAAAAAGACCAATTCTTGCGAACAGATAAACTCAGGGTAGTCCATGTCAAGGGGCAGGCGTCCAATCGCATTTTCCAGGCGAGAACGTGTTCTTTCCAAAAAATAATTCAAAAGGAATTGCTAAAGGGAAACACATTATTTGGAATGTTAAATACCTCAGTCTTGCTGAGCAGATGAATGAAACAAAAGTAAAATGACAACCCAAAATATACAAACACTGTGCATGACTTTTTTTTCGATTTGTGCAATTCTTTATGCTTTGTTTTCAAATACATTTGTCATTAAAAAACTTCCATATAAATGCCTCCTGCCCTAATAATTAAACAATAGTCAATTTCAAAATTACCCCAATGACTGTGCTAAGCTCAGAATGTCTGCACTTAATGTCAAGCAACTATTAAAAAGCACTGAATTATCCATATTGCAATTGTAGCTTCAGCAAAAAATATTCAGTAAGAGGTGAAAATTGACAAGATTAAGATGGAAGGTAGAGGGCTCTTCAAGAGGGACGCTAAACTCTTTACAGTTTTTTTAAATGGATCTATGGATCAAGTAAATAAATATGTTCATGGATCCTTAGTGGGAGACAGTGTAATATGTTCGATTCAGTTATAGGAAACCTTTTAATGTAAGATGGCAAATCTTATGGTTTTTATTTAGTGTTTGACAATTTAAAGGGTTCCAGTCAAAAAGTAAAACTGGTAGTAGTAGAGTTGCAATATGCAAACCAACTCTGCAACTTCAGTGAGAAAGAGAATAGTTTTGCATCTTAGTCATAATGTATACATGAAGTCACAAACAGCAGTTCAATGATGAAAAGTTATACAGAAATACTCAATGCAGTATGACCTTTTTCAGAGTAATCAGAGTAAAGTCATACTCAAAACACAACTGGAATTAGGACATAAGTCCATAATTAAGACATTTCTATTTTAGTCACATTATCGAAGTGTATTATAGATATGTACACAGCTTGATCACACTATTAACGTTGCATGGGAGTTTTCGCTGCATTTTGTGCCAAAACACAATCAACACACAGCAGTGGTCAACTGTTTGATGGCAAACAAGAATAAAATGTTGCTGAATGAAAGTACAGTTGCCGGAGAATTTGTATCTGCCATCGTCTTATTCCAGCTATAGTATGACAAACAATTTACCGCTTCCGTAAAATGGAAAATGAAACACCCAAAACTGTATATGGTACCATAACAAAGAACATTTTATTTCATATCTGGCAATGACTCAGAAGTGGTTTAATGAGTTTTTAGCTTTAACCCTTAAACATTGTCTGAAATCAAGATGCACCGAAGGCTATTTTTTTAATGTAAAGTTAAATTAAGATACTGAACACCCACTTCAAACCCTGTGTGATTTATAGTGCCAGATTGCTTTGATACCTGGCAAAGGTGAGAAGCAAAATTTACTCTTTTAGCAAGACCATTATTGGCACAGGTTGCTAGGAGATAATACCTCTGTGATGCCTGGGAATGTAATCGGGTAATGAAACGGCATGCTTATTTAACATGCAGATTTATGCATGCTGTAATTAATCTGACATTATCCCTTGATTGATGTCACTTTGTGTTTTTCTGAAGCAGACATCAGGCTATGGTTACTCCTCATGATGTGCTCCATGCATTGTTTCATTACAAATAAGCAAATGAAATTGCACACAAGTAATTGTCCCCATCAACAATTGGGTAAAACAGTGACCAGCTGCCATTTGCTGCGGTAAGCAATTCATACATACACTTTTTTGTTGTTTTTGTTTAATTCCACTGACATATACCATTCAAAGGTAGGGCATGTAGTCCCAAATCTGCTGTAGTCCCAACTTTATGCCAGGATTAATAACATTCAGTTTCTTCAAAAACTCTGAATGATATTTGGTTTTATTTCTGACTTATTTATGGCTTCAACCATCCATGGCGCTATTTCCATTAAGAAATAGTTCAGTAATGGATGAACATATAGATTGATTAGGGTGACCAGATTTGAATTTGTGAAAAAGAGAACACTTCAGCGGTGTGTCCACAGACATGGTGACTGTATGATAATGAGCTTTATAGGCCCTTAACAACACTAACATGCAGATTAAACACTATTTCAACTCTTGAATGTTTCAAATGTTAAAAAACAAAGTTATACATTTCTGTATAATCTGTAAAAAACCTTTTTTAACAAGCCAGATGTGCAGTCCATTGATCTGTAGCTTTCGTGGTGCTTAACCATGTGAAAAGCATAGTGTCGCTGTTGGGCGGAATCCTTGTAACTCCCAAATCCTTGTTTTTGTTGTTTTTTTCATAAATCGATACTATTGGTTCAGTCCCCATGTGGGTCTGTAAATTTTAGAAATGTTTAGCCAATGAAAAGTGTTGAAAATAGTTTGGGATTAAACTCCGCGAGAACCTCGCAGCATTACTTCTCCTTAAGATTGAAAGTCGCAAAGATTAAGAAATCCCCTCGTCAAGCTTATCATTTTATTTTGGCATTGCATCACTCATAGCTCTTAAACATTTAAGATGTATGTAACCACAATCATTAACTCTGATTAGCTCTTAAAGCCTTGTCTCTTGTCAAAAGGCTCAACGCGACTGCAGATTTTGATGAACACTGCTGGCAGCAGTGCGTCTGTGTCCGCACCATTCTTATCAATGACAGCGTAAACTCTAAGCGTAAACTACGTAAATCTCTGATTAAACATGATTTTTGGGAAATGTTGTGTTAATGTTGGTACACAACAGTATATGATAGCAATATAAGGTATAATACACACTTTAACGATACAATGTTTAATAACTCAAAAAATATGCATTTTTTTTTAAATTTCCTTAAAAATTATGGTTTTGGAGGATTCCGTCCGACATCGACAATAGGCAGCCTCTGTAGCAGTAACAGCAGCACTCTCGGTTTTACTTACAAAAAACTTTGTGACTTTAGCTGATAAGCTCTCACCACTCGCTGCCGTTTTATGCTTGCTTGAACATATGTGTGCTTGTAGGTCGTTGGCACCTTTATTTGCTACTGACATGTAAGTGCCTGCTTTGCATGTCAGGCACTCAGGTTCAAATGGATCATGACCAAGACAAAAACATGGGAATTTGTGATGTGGGCTGAAACCACATCACAGTGATGTGGGCTGTGATGTGGGCTAAAACCATTATGAACCAGGCAGGACCCACCACGCAGTCTTGCAGCCAGTTTATTGCCCACTTTTTGGTCTACCCTCGTGTGATTCTTTAGCTGGTGAGCAACTTTATCATCTTCAACAAGGCAATATGTCTATTAATCAATACTCTCTCAAGTTCAGGACTCTGGCGGCTGCTAGCGGTTGGAATGAGCAATCCCTCATCACTACCTATAGGCAAGGTTTGGACCCGAAACTGCGCTTGCATCTGGCTGCGTATGATGATTCCTATGGGTTGGAGCGATTTATCCAACTTGCTGTCCGTTGTTCCAACCGTATGCAATCTTGTCACACTAATCACCTTCCAGCCATTGTCACTCCTCTCCAACGCCGGTCAGATAGACGTGGCCCTCCAGAACCTCACTCAGAGCCCATGCAGACTGACACTTACCGTCTCATCAGTGCAGAACGTAGGTGCAGAATGGCAAACGGACTCTGTTTTTACCGTGGAGCTGGCAGCCACCTCATCCACACCTGTCCTCTTCGTCCTCCCCGTCATATGGTTAGTGTTATTCAACCTTCTCTAAATAAAATGAATCCTCTATCTACCAATGCTCTAATTATTGCCTCTAATGTCACTGTTCCAGTCACCGTCCTCCTCGACTCCGCCAGCAACTTTATCTCTGGGAGCCTCAGCCGTCAGCTCAGACTCACAACAGCCGCCACCAAAACCCTCTATCAAGTTCAGTCCATAACTGGAAAACCCCTCAGCAGACGTCATGTCAGTCGTAGTGTGGGTTCTGTAACACTCCATATTGGTCTGCTGCACTCTGAATCACTTCATCTGCTGGTTCTGGAGGGTTCTATGGTGGATATAGTTCTGGGTCGTCCTTGGCTGGTGCAGCATAATCCTATTCTATCATGGAAGACAGGAGAAGTCCTAAAGTGGGGTGACGACTGCTTCTCCAACTGTTTGCCCGAACTTCCTCGCCCAGTGTCTACACTTCCTGAATCACTTCCTTTCCATTCCATGTCCATTGAAAGCCCTTTGGAGAAGTAGTCCATTGACATTCCGTCCTGCTACGCTCCCTTTAGTGACATCTTCTGTCCTAAAAATCTGCCCAGTTACCTACTCACCGGCCATGGGACTGTGCCATCTACCTCATCCTGGGTGAGCCAATGCCTGTGGGAAAATCTATCCACTCTCACTTCCTGAGTAGAAGGCCATGACATTGGAAACCGTGAACTTTTAGCCATCAAGTTGGCTCTTGAGGAGTGGAGGCACTGGTTGGAGGGAGCAGCTCATCCGTTTCTGGTTCTAACAGATCATAAGAACTTGCAATACCTCCAATACAAGGTTCAATTTCCAGATCTCCTATCGTCCTGGTCCCAGAAATATCAAAGCAGATGCCCTGTCCAGAATCCATGCCCCAGAAGAACCATCACGAATAATTCCTACAGCCCCATCCAGTGGACCTCTCCTCCAGTTGCCTCCAATAACCCTCCTGCCGCTCCGCCGGGCTGCCCTCCTGACCACCAGTATGTGCCACAAACCCAACGCACCCCCCTTATTCACTCAGCACATACATCCTTGGGCACTGGCCACCCAGGGGCCAACAGCACTCTCTCGTTGCTTCAAGATCGCATCTGGTGGCCCAACATGGCAAGGGATGTTAGAAGGTTTGTTTAGGAGTGCAAGGAATGCGCCATGGCCAAGAGTACTCGTCACCTACCTGCTGGTAAACTCCTTCCTCTCCCCATTACAAATCGCCCCTGGTCACACCTAGGAGTGGACTTTATAACAGATTTACCATCTTCAGATGGTCATACCTGCATCCTGGTGATTTTGGATCGTTTCTCCAAGTCCTTCCAATTAGTTCCTCTCACTGGTTTACCAACTGCCCTCCAAACGGCTGAGACTCTGTTCAACCATGTGTTTCGATACTATGGCATTCCTGAAGATATAGTTTCAGACAGAGGTCCTCAATTTATTTCACGTATCTGGAAAGCCGCCTTCTCACTCCTAGGTGTGACCGTAAGCCTCTCCTCCAGGTATCACCCTCAGACGTACGGGCAAACAGAGAGGAAGATACAGAAGATAGGGCACTTCCTGCAAACCTTAAGCCACAGCAACCAGGACTCTTAGAACCAGGTTTCCAACCTCCTCTATTCCCCTGGTCCAGGGAACCCTCTGATGTCCCAGCAGTAGATCACTGGTTCTGAGAGAGCGAGAGAGTCTGGGACACAACTCATCACCAGCTGCAAAGGGCAGTGCGCAGGCAATGCATTACTGCTGATGTTAGGAGAGCACCAACACCTATCTACACTCCAGGTCAAAAAGTCTGGCTGTCGACCCGGGACATCAGACTGTGCCTGCCCTGTCGCTCAGTCCCAGATTTGTTGGCCCCTTCACCATCATCAAACAAGTAAATCCTGTCACGTACAAGCTCCAAGCTCCGGTCTCGTCGACACGAAATGGACTCTCTGGTATCGTATGCTATTTACGATCTCAATTACTATCCTGTTTTACTTACCTGTGTTTCCTAGTCCAAGCTCCTGCATCACGCGCATGTGCCTGTCCGCTTCCTGGTTCTCCGTTCCTCGTCTCTCCTCGTCATCTTGAAACCAAAGAACACAGATATCTCCCTCAAGATCCTGACATTTCTCTATTAAGACGCAAAGTCCATACTCACCTGCATAAGTTGATCTTCCTGTTAATCTGCAATCATTTCAATAAACCTACCATTGTTAATCTTTATCCGTGTGTCCGTGTAATGTTACAAAAGTATTGTGTGCTGCTGTTCCTGAAAGACAGCACTTTCTGTTTGATTTATCATAGAACTGAGCTTTAAAGCTAGTATAAAAGTTGCTGTTTCCTGCATTGTTTTTAGTAGCAGAGAGCAGATAATTACAGTGTTACGTTTATCATTAGTAAATGTCTCATGGTTTGAGTTTGCAAATATTTTTAGTAGTTATTTTATTTTACATGAGGATAGAAAATGATTGTGTAAAACTAAATCACAACTTTTTAATTAAAAAAAATTGATGTGGTTAATTTTTTAATCACAACTTGTGGTTAATAACACCAACACTAAGTGTATTTCACAAAAAAATAAATGACTATAAAAATAATTTGTAAGTTGTTTTGAATAACAAGTACAGTATGCTACTGGATAAATTGATCAATTTGATTTGAACACTTTTTCTTGATTACCCTTTTTAAGTGGAATACCTAATGTATGAGGTGACTGGCCTTCTTCCAGCCCTCCAAACAGTCTTTTGTTGAAGGTGGCAGGACACAGATGTCAGGGCCTGATCACCTGAAGCCAGTTTGGCTTTAGGTTCCTTGCTTAGAGGGAATGTGATGTCACTCCCCGGCTCCTCATTAACCTTCAGGATTTTGTATTCCTCCAGAGCCCTTTCTGATTTACCAGCCTCTGGTACTCCTCGAATAGCTCTTTACTGATCTAAAAGGAATTGCTAGCCAGCCCTAACAACATAATGTGGAAATTACAAGTACATACAGTCCTGTAGGTATTAAACCTTAAACAGCATTGCAAAGTCTCACCTGAAGCATGTAGTAATCTATGGTAATCTTTGATGTGAACCTGCCAGAAGTACTGGAGCACCAGGATGCTCCTGATACCCACCTCATGTCATAAAAACCACATGAGGATCCAATTGCAGGTGCAATAGTTTATTGATAAATAAAAAAAAATGAAAACAGAAAGTCAATACTCAAATCCAAAGGCTGGCGGTTGAACCAGTCCGGCACTGATGAAGCAGGCAGCGAGAGAACCAGGAGGATGACAGGCAGGGCAGTGTGTGCTGAATGGGGACGGGCTGGAGGGGAAGCGGGAGATCCGGGCAGGTGGGCGGAGAGTCGACCGTAGATAAACAGCTTGAAAACACAAACGGTACGAGAAGATACTGGAAACAGGTACTGGAACAGAGAAAACAAAAACGAAACAAGAAACAAACTGGCTGAAAACAAACGCCTTGCAGTCAAACACAGTTCAAGACAAGACTGAATTAGGTTAGGAAACTGGCAAAACCAAGACGATCTGACAACGGACAGACAACACAAAGGAACTATAAAGGGGGATAACGAGAGGAGGACAAGTGCAGGTGATATGTGAAACAAGGAGAAAGGAGCTAATGGTGGAACAAGGAGGCAGGGTTGACGAAGACAACGAAGCACATGGCAAGCTGTCAAAACACAACCACGTTCTCCAACAAAACGAAAACACGAGGACAAGTGACAAAGACAACAAACCCTGAGGAGATTAGACTGAGGTCCTGACACCTCATGGAAAACCTGTTTGATCACATCAGGGAAAGGTGCAGAGCCCTGGCAGGCTTTTCTGTCCACAGCTTGATGAACCACAGGTAGCACATTTACAATATTGCATTGCCTTAAAGCACCTTTACATGTATTGAAAAATAAAATACATTGTGTACAAAAAAATTCTGTGTTGTACAAACATGTACCATATATGGTATTATTGCATATTGTATTGTTCATGAGATGTAAATTAATAAAAATAATTAGGGACACTAGGTGTGTAGTTAGTTTATGAATAAAGAGTTAACAGTTATAAACAGATAAAAAGGATGTACATTAGAAATACCTGTCATTATGTTCGAAGGCTTGTACCTCTGTGATCTATGAGAGGGTAATGTATTAAGATTGCTAAAACAGTATGTTCTTCTCAGCAGTGGCGGCCAGTCAATAGGGGGCGCTGCCCCCTTGAAGTTAGCCTCCTTTAACATGTAAACAATAAGTTATATATATATATCGCAAATATTAACGAAATAAAATCATTTAATCATAGTATTTTACAGTTAGTCATATTATCATTTATTGAAAATAAAAAAATTTAAACAATATTTGTTTCATAAGTGTTTGTGGGGCGCCGGTCTATGTAGGTACACAAACTTTTGAAAAGCATGTGATTTGAGGCTAAGCTCTAATTGGCTTATTTTAAATTGTCTTTGGGGCGCAGCGCTTTGCCCTGAACCCTCCCCTTTTGTTGTTAGAGCGAATCAATATTGTTTTTATATGTTTGGCCTCATGTGATTGGACCATTCTTAACGGCCCTCCGAACGAGCTCAGCAGCTGCGCGTCAGTTGACTGACAGGTACTGACGAATGCGGAAGCAAGCGCACTCTCGAGATTCGATTTTATCTTTACAAAGATACCCGTTCGCGAGGCGTTCAGATGAAGAAAAAAGAGTCAAGGACTTTGGACCAGATCGATCGTACTTGCAAATTCAGCAGCCGTGATTGCGGTCGCACCTACACTTCGGGGCTTAACAGTTTTATTTATTTATTTTTTTCTCAGTTGTTTGCGGCCCCCCAAATTTTTTAGCACCAGCCGCCACTGCTTCTGAGACTATGCAACATTTAGTCAATTAATATGATAGATGACAAGTATCATATTAAGCAGGATATGCCTTTCCAGCTTACATGCCTTTCCAGCTCCCATTTTATGGGACAGAGGTATAGGGGATTTAAAACAGACTTGAACATTACACAATGAAAGAGAATGGGAGACATAGAAATAATAAAATAGTGAAGTCTTTAGGACTGTAATTAGATAATTATGCTAGAAGCAATATTAATAATTTACAAAATAATAAGCTAAGATAAATGTCAGTAGTCTCCCAGTAAGCAAGCCAACAGGGCAGCAGTGGCAAGGTATCAAAACTCTATAATGATGTATAGATGAAGAAAAAACCTTGAAAGAAATAGGTCCCAGTTCTCCTCTGGAAGGTTAAAGCTGCAATTCGTAAATTTCTTGGATAAAAACAAAGAGCTGATAAAACTGATTTGTAATTATAAAAAAATGATTTGTAATTATATATACATTTACATTTAGGCATTTAGCAGACGCTTTTGTCCATATATATACAGTATATATATATAATATATATATTATATACAGTGCATCCGGAAAGTATTCATAGCGCTTCACTTTTTCAACATTTTTTTATGTTACAGCCTTATTCCAAAATGGATTAAATTCATTTATTTCC
>JAZGTK010013564.1:0-14249 GCA_036877625.1 Ambastaia sidthimunki | reverse complement strand
GCGGATCTCACCTTCAGGTGGAGTTGATATGTCCATTATTCTCAGTATCTGATGTTCATATAACCGCTGGAAACATTAACAGCGCGTCAGCTTGAGATGTGAAACAACACAAACTCGTTTTTAATCAGACACGATCATATTACAGCACGAGCGCGTTATTTTACTGTGAAGAACGATGCGATCGGAAACAGAATGATGACGACTTCCGGCGACGTGAGTGACCAGCGGTTGACGTCACAGCGCCAACTGCTGGTCGGTGGCTGAACCTACAGCTCGATTATTAACCATAATAATGATTAAAAACTAAATGATAACCCATAATTATAACTGAATGATAGAAAATGAGACTTACACAACACAATTATATTAAATATATAAGTGATACATTTGTGTTTGAATGAATTTATTTGGCAATTGATAGGAATTGTCCAGTAAAACAACCAGTAAATACATTAGAATAAATGTTAACATTGATGGTGAGTGTTTAGGGTAAATAAACCTGCATGTTACCACACGCATCTACCACAAATGAGAAAACCTCAGTCTCATCTTATAAGTAGATGAATATTGAATATTCATCTATATTCAATATTGAATATTCATCTATATTCAATATTGAATTATTATAAACAATACATGTCATAACACTAAGATGTTTAGATGACTTATTGCTTATAATACTTATTATATGGGATATTTAGGCCTATAAGAAACACTTTCTTGTCCAGCTGTCCAACTGATCATCATGTTAACAAGGAGAAGCACAAAAAAACTCTTTCAGCTTATAAAGAAAACATGCTTCAGTTCACCAACACCCCCCCCACCCCACCCCCGGCGTGACCCCCTCATGACGTCATGTGAACAGAGCGTGTGAAAATCAAACCAGATTCATTGCACTGTTCATCTGTTACAGTCTGTTAACCTCAGATACAGGAATCATACAGTATCCCATAATGAATCATTAGAGGTGATTGTCCTGCATGAACACTCATGCAGTAACAGTTTTATCACTGTCTGTTTATGTTCTAACACATGTTCATATGTATTAGACTGACTGTATGGTCAACACGATCGTTTCAGACTCTTAAATAACACGTGTGTGTAATACTGAGAAGCAGCTGAGGTTGAGGATTTACCTCAGGTTGTGTGTCATACTGAGGTGTGACTACAGGAATATTCATACTTCCAGTGAGGTTGTGACGGGACATTTTTATCACTCTATTTAAACTCTTTATGTCAAACGTTGGGTATTTACACAAAACTTTGTTAGTTTTCTTATACTCAAAACAATGACTTTTCACATTAAACATTTGAAGATGATTAAGATATCAAATAATTATAGGACCACTAATATGTTATAGGACCACCACATGGCACTGAAACGTAAACACAACAGACTGACCCACATTCAGCGCGTGAGACTGGAAGAACAGCACATTTCTCTCAGCCTGACAAAACAAAAGCACTTCGCAGGAGATTAACTGCTGCTTTCCCATGATTCCTTTGTGCCGGAGCAGCTGAACGCATGTCTACCCGCAACCCTGCAGCCCGGGTGCAAAGACGTGCAGCGGCCGGCGAGTTCTGCTGGGCAATAATCCTCACGCTGAACTCATCCCGGCCTGCAGGAAAAAGTCCTAATTGGGGGATTTTCTCCATCATTAACCCTGATGAGCAGAATTCCCGCACGATTCCTAACACTTCCTGCCTTCAGCCCAGAGAACTTCAGCTATACTGCTATAATGTTTTTCATTCACCCGCACAAACGTTTGGAGGTTAGTTGTATAACAACAGTAGCAGTTTTCTCCTACACAAATGCCTCTTTTTCTACCAGCCGGACAAACACAAGCAGGTTCAGGTTGCATGAAGACCATTCGAGAGGAAACACCCACATTCACACCCTCCTGCTCATTTCCCAGCACATGGGTTTTGGGGTCCAGATGGCCCCTGTGCTCCTCCATCTGTCTGACAGCATTGCTCACACATCATGAATACAGCTGAACACAGGCAACGTGAACATGTGCCTCAACAGGAGCGGCAGGAGGTAATTAGGAAAACCGTGACCCCTGGAGCCAAGACCCCCTCCCGGGCCTGTCTGATTGACTGGAACCTCATCTGCCTAACGGGCCGGTCCGGCGCCACCACTCAGAAGAAACATAAAGAGCCAGAAGCTTTTTTCTATAACTGTCTGCATGTCCACCAGACATGTGATGAACATCTAACCACCAAAGAGTGAGAGAACAGAAACCAGAGTTTTATCAAACTACATTTATTTACTCAAATATGCACATCAGTTACTTTGTTACTATAAAAACGTCTAAGAGACAATACAAACATTCAGTTTTTGTTGTAAAATAACACAAACATACACAGATTGTCATACTGCTGTCTAACTTTGGCTTGTTTAAACTGTGCAAGTTCTAAACATCACAGAATCCGTCTGTAAACTATCAGAGCTGTGTAAAAACATCAGTTCAGCTCAACTATATAAACTCATGAGATCCTTTAACAAGTGACATTTATAACAGCAGGAACTGTTAAAGGTGATTATTCAAACATTCTGTAACATTCACACAACACATCATCTGTTTGCTAAAAAAACTCTGGCAACTTGAACGGAGTGAGTTTCCTTTCATAAAAATAACCAGCCAGTCCAGCGTGTGTTTTTGAGACGTGAATCAACTGCTGGTTATTTGATCTTTTGTGTTCTGAGGTGTGTCAGCTCATGTAAGATCTCTCTGTCCTGCTTTCCTTACAAAAGTCTTTGATTAAAATAAAGGTTTCTTCTGGAAGTCTATATTTATGGCTCTGTCAACCCAAAACATCTGCAGCAGATCTTTCCAGGAGCGTGAATTTGCAGACAGAGGTCATGTGACGTAAAGCGTGACCTCATATTCACATTTCAGTAACTCAGAAACTGCTTTATAACAGAGCAATTGTGTTCATCATATTACTGACAACGGAACTGAAAACAGACACGCTTATAAACATATTTACGTGCTTTAGAACACGTTAAAAAGGAAACAGTAGCAGCATAAGGGGTTTCAATCTTGTTTCCTTCATGCAAAAACAGGTGATGCTGGTTTTAATGGGGAAGTTTTACATCCAGTTGCATGAGAATAAATAAACACTGTTTCAAATGGCAGACGACTCAGTTAGTGTCTACATTTCATTACCAAACATTTTCTCAACAAGATAATCGTTCATCACAAGCTCAACAAACTCATTAACCTTCAGCAACAACCAGGAAACATGAAGACCTTCAGTCACAGAAGCTTCTATCATCTTCTATCATTACACAGAAGCTTCTATCATCTCAGCACGTGGGTTGCCAGGGTTTGTCCATGAACTGAATGTGTTCCTTCACTTTCATCCTCAGAGCAGATATGCTTGAACTCCGTTGTTCAACCTCCTCCAGGGGAAACTTCTCAGTGAAGGGAGGGGGGCATTGGTAGGTGGGTGGGGCCATGGGCTGCAGGTTCTGGGTCACGGGTTGGGCTGGACTGAAGAAGCTGTGGTTGGGATATCCAGCCTGCAGACCTTGTGTGGGACCCATGAACCCTGGAATGCTGTGCACTGGAGTGGCATTGGACAGCGGGGAGGTCAGCCAGGGGTCTAGGGGCAGGGAGCCGCCCATGGTGGGGTGTACGGACGGCCGGGTGAAGGAGAGCATGGGCGAGTCGTGGAGCTTCACAGAGCTGGCGTCCATTTTCTCCTGCCGCCTCCATTTGGCTCTGCGATTCTGAAACCAAACCTGGAGGAACGCAGAGATTTAAAAACAATAAAGTGTGATTTTGTCAAAAGTACTTTAGCAATAAGAGCATATTTGTTTCAAATGATTTGAGTTACTGGACAACAAAACCAACGATTGGATAGTAATAGAATCAAATTTACAGTTTTAATTCAATTTTATTTATTTCCACACAGCTATTCACAACATTGAGTTAAAGCAACTTCAAAGAAAATAGAAGAAGATAGAAAATGAAAGGAATGTATCAATAAAATCTCTGTGATAAATTACATCTCTGTGATAAATTACATCTCTGTGATAAATTACATCTCTGTGATCAGTGAAGTGTCTGTGAGTGAGTGTTTAAAGCAGCTTTATTATTATTATTGAGATGATGGAGGAACACACACCTGCACTCGGACCTCAGGCAGGCTGATCTTCATGGCCAGCTCCTCTCGGCTGTAGACGTCGGGGTAGTGGGACTTCTCGAAGGCTCGCTCCAGCTCGTGCAGCTGGTAGGTGGTGAAGGTGGTGCGATTGCGTCTGTGCTTCTTTTTGGGCTGTTCTCCATCCGCCGAGTCTGGAGATTTACTGCCGCTGTCGACGGACCTCCGCAGGTCACCCAACACCCCGTCACTCTTGTTGCAGAACATGTCAACTTCTGAAGATCACACACACAAAAACTGTTTGAGAATTTATTATTGAATAATATTTCAATTAGAACCTCCTGCCAGGATTGAATCAGAAACCTTCTGGACACCAGACCTGATTTTCAACCACATACAGTGATGTGTGAGTTATCTGTATATTCATCAATATAATTTATATGTTATTTGTGTTTTAATTGCTCATACCAATTAAAGAAATCATCACTAGAAATCCCCAGCAAAAATTTGGATCTTCCCAAAACTTTTATTTAAACGCTGTATATAATATAATGATTAACAGACTGAACAGTGAATAAACTCTATGCAACATTGATCACAAGAAAACAAATACATCGATAAACCGTGTGAAGACATCACTGAAGAAAAGTGTTTCATTATCAGTCAGAAGTACAGAGTCGTCATTAGACTGAACTCTGACAATACAGCAGGTCAGTCGTGGTTCAGTTATCATCACAGCACCTGTCAGACACAAGACGGCCCAATGAAACAGCTCAGACTCGCTGGCGACTCACAGCAAACAATCTCAAACACTCGAAAGGATCTCGTCCTTTCTGACCCGCACGTCAGCTCAGGGTCATGCGAGAGCTTTTCTGATTTTAAAGCTGAGAAGCAGGATGGATTATGAGCCTGATGGAAAAACAAACTGGCACAGAATGTAAAATGATTGTGTGAACATGCACAGTTGTGTAATCCTGTTTGAGGCAGAAGATTAGAGGAACTCCACACGGGATGAGACCTGAGCTTGAGTCTCTGTGCCAGTCACAGAGCCCGTCATCAGCCCTCTAAAGACAGTACGATCACTTGTCATTTACACAGAAGTAAAAGCACAATAAGATCTTTGTAATATCTCAGTTGTTTCTCTTAGATGCCAATGAGTTGATGGAGACTCATTATTATAGAGTTTCAGAGATCTCAAAGACGTTTCAAACATTTCTCATCAAGTTCATCTAAGATCAAATGATCTGATCTGTGCTGATCACTGAATCATTTGTATCTATTTTAAATAACATATTTAACATTTATATCAGTTTGTATTAGCATCAAAACTGTTTTTTTAAATGAAACTGGACTCTATTAAGTGAGAGAAACATTTTCCTCTATTCATCTCTGCACATATGAAGTGTTGAGGAGAAGCACAAGAAGAAGAGTTGAGGTGACAGGAGGCATCTGAGTAACTATGTTGAGTTGCATAAATTGACTTTCCTTCAGGTCTTTTAAGGTGACGCTGGATGTTAATACTCTGGCAAGCAGCCATTATCACATTAAAATCACCAGGAGGGCTTACCCCAAGAACCTGTGTCACATCTTGAGTTTTAAGCTCTAACTCACCATGAATGTCCCGTCACAGAAACTGACTGAAGAATAAATGCAAGAATCATTATAAACTCACTGATTATTGATGTAAGAGAGAACATTTATATTAATACATTTGTCAGATGCCTTTTTCCAAATCAGCTTGCAGTGCTGTATATATTTTTATCTGTACAGTAAGTGTATGTTTGTGCCTGTGACTTCTCCAGCAGTTAGTTACAGGATGAACTATGGGTCAGTGACTCGGCTGGTATTGAAGAATGATTTTGTGCAGGAAGGATCTACTGTACCGTGGAAAGCAGGCGGCTCTGAGCTGTTCCTGAGGGGAGGCAGATCTTCGTAAGGTTGCAGTCGCTGGTTCTGCTTCCCTGGATCTCCAAAGTTCTCCCCTCCAACTTTATGTGGCACAATGTTTCCTCCGGGGTTGAGCAAAGGTTCCTGGTCCTTGTTGAAGCCCAGAATAACATCAATGCTGTGGACGCGAGTGCCCACCACAGCTCCTCCTGCTCTGACCATCTCGTGGAAGTTACTGGGTGAGAAACAGGCGTCATCCACCATGTTCATGCTGTCCAGTGACAGATGCATTGATCTTCTGAGTATCAGCGTCCAACAGACAGAAGAACTTGATCTACTGGAGGAACCAAAACGGACAAAATAAAGTTCACAATCAATAAAATGTTGAAGAATCGCAGGTCATTTATTAATGATTATTTTATTCTCTATGTAGCTCTTAATATAGTTACGAGCTGTTTTAAATCTAGTTAACAAACATCACAGTATAATACTGGGTTATTTTTAACCCACAGAGTCACATTTACAGAACATCAAAACTTCAGACTGTCCTGAAAAATCATCATAAAATCTTTCATATCTAAAACTGAACAATTTCCCAGTAAAACTCAAGACATGATTTTAATTCAAAAATCACAGAATACAACATTAATATTAACTTAAAGGTTTAAACACATATTGTTACATATTTTAATTGCCAGTTTCTCAAGAGCTTGAAATTTAGATGCTATGTGTGTATAAGCTGCATTTAGGCTGTTTTAACTGTGGATGTGTAAAGTGTGAGTTATATAACAGGAAGTGCGTCTAAAGCGTGAAGTTCAGAGCGTTTGACCTGCATCCACCTGTTCCTCCAGCAGAACCTCCAGAACCTTCAGAAGAACGTCTCTCACCTCACACACTGACAGGCAGAAGTTTCTCTGTGGGTTCGGCTGCAGATCTGATCTTCTGTCTCTCCAGAAGGGAAATAACAGGCTGGGATTACCGGAGACTCTTCCCCCTTAAGAGTGATTGACAGACGCTTTCTGCTGAAGTAATTGCTGTAAACAGAGCTTGAATTCAGCCCACAGGAGAGACGCAGCCAATGAAGCTTCTGACTCTATTGTTTTAGAGATGAAGGGATGATCTGAACATCTGATTTCTGCTTTATTACAAACTGAAGCTCAATGAAAACTGTTTATTTATTACTCAAAACACATGACACTAAACTTTCTTTCAAATAAAAATATTAATATTATAAATATTAGTGTTTCTATGGCTAATTTATCTAATGTTATGTATTATAAATACAAACAGTTAAATATTTTGGGACTGAAGCACAGAAAAGCTTAAATCTCTAAAGATAACATTGTGTGACATCATCACTTGTGGGCGGGGTTTAACACGTTTATAGGAAACTGCCAGCATGTATTAAATAAACAGCCCTTTTGCATATAAAAAAGTATTAAAACATTGAAGAATCAGCTAAATTACAGTCTCTGTAGAAAAACTTTCTTTAAAAGAATCACACCAGTCTGGCTGCCAGAAACTCTCTCTATGAAATCTGTCCAGAGCTGCCAAATGTTACAGCCAGCAGAACTAATTCTGTGACCTGAGGAGCCCGAGAGCAGCCAGCAGCATCTGAAGAGAGATTGAGCCACTCTAAGATCTTTATACGCTGCCAGACAGACGTCTAATCATGAAGAAGATCCTTGAAGGAGAACTGAGTGTGCTGAGCAGCTGAAGAAGACGGAAAGTACCTGGAAAGCTTTTGGCTCTTCACCTGTAGAGGAGAAAGACCAGCGTCTCACGTGAACATCGTCTTTGACTCACTGAGCATCTGAAAGTGCTGACACTGCCAGAGCCTGATCAACAAAACACACCCCACACATCCATCTGTCTGTCTGTCACTCAACTACCCCCTTTAACTACCCCCTTTAACTACCCCTCAAAACTTCATGTAAACCACATTTTCTATTGTGGAATTGTGTTTGTTGCACTGTTGCTGAATCCCACAATGACTTCAGGAAAAATGTTTAGCGTAACAGGATCTAAGATTTAATCGGCAGGATGGATCCTGTTACACTAATACTGTTTTACACCGTTTTACACCGTTTTAGTCACAGATGAATCTAACAATGTCAAGTCTCGCTCCTGACGCAAAACTAGTTTGAACTGCAGTTTTGAATCATTGATTTGTTTGTGAAGACATCTCCAGATCTTTTGAGAAGTGAGGCTCTCAGATTGGTGCTGTGGGATTGGATGACAGACTGCAGTTATTCCAGCATGCTGGCCATTTCCTGAAGCCTCTTGCTTGTTCCCTCATTACAGTAATTGAGCAGAAATTGGCTCAGCAGATGCATCAGTTATCTGAGGGATTACATTCATCAGATGACAGCAGTAATCCCTCAAATCCTATTAGACACAAAGCAGCTCACGTAGACTTGTATGTGACACAGTATTTTACTGTCACCTCGGATCTGTCCCAAAACCTAGCGAGCTCCCTAGATAGCCTACAAACAGAAGAGGTATCTTCTGTGCACATCCTAATGCAGTACGGTACATATTCTCCACAGAGACAGCTATCCCAGAATGCATTGCCACAGGGCCTGACAAAAAAAGCAACACATCATGGCCTTTTCCACGTTTCTATTTTCCCCTAGAAATGAGACATAACATGATATTTATTCTGCACTGCATGTTCTCCTCAGACCTGCGTCTACGGACATCTCTGGTTTAATCTACACCCTAGCAACCACATGACTACGGTCCAGTCAACACCAGTTCTTCATTTGTGTGCTGTGGATTATTTCTGCAGGATGTAAGTTTACAGGCTCCTGCTGTCACTTCACAGGTTAAACGTTCCTGCTCAACACTTAATCTCATTCTCTTAACATCACTGCTGACGTATTTCAGCTCTTAAACAGCTGACTGGATGCATCGCCTGTCACTCAAATAATTATTCCCCGCCCCTTCTGGCTCCTCCCACTATGACATCACTGGATAGATTGTTCTGAGACTGTGAGAGATATTATAACAACATTCAAAAGACACACAAACACTCTCTGAAACACAGAATCATTGCGGGGAACCCACAGAAAATACTGTTTTTTCACCGTCTAATGTTGTAGTAATTTCAGAGAAGCAGCAGAGGGAGCCACAGATACCATTTTAATGGGATTAGCTCTATTAATGTATTAATGTGAACTGCGTTTCAACAGTGTCACATGAATCCAGCTACACTGAATTTATCTCTTTAATTCATGCTGGTCATCAGTTCTAGGAATGTAAATCTTACAGAATTGCACATCGCGCTCTGCGGTTAATCCACAGGAAACTGTGGCAATAAAAGGAACGAGATTCAACCTACAGACGGTCTCATGCGTGATGACATCAGATCCTAAAAACAGCAGTAATCTGGAATGAGCAATTCAATGAAAACCCTTTTCCTCATATCAGCAGTAATATTCCACATTAATCTCAGTCACACACAAGACACAAATGATCTGAGCTCAAATCACGGATAAGATTCCTGTTTCCTGTATCCCATTCTTCCTCCTCTTAGAGAAACATGGTCAGAAGAACATGAAATTCCTGATGATGTCTTTATTTCTGCTGTTGTAATAAATAAAACCAACTTCTGAAGACGTGTTTAACATGAGGACGTCTGGAGATTATTCCTGATGATTAAACCTCACTGAAGACTGAAGCAGATGTCCAGACACTCACGCTGCCATAATGATCAAAAATACTCAATCACTCCATCACTGATGTTATTCATTCATTTATAAACATGAACTTTTATTGAATATGACCTGGATCATATTTTCATTGTTTTATTAATATTTCAGGATGAGAATATTTCAGTCTTTGTTCTTATGTGTCATTTGACCAGTTTTTACCAAATGATAGATGAATTTGTACCAAAACACCAAGATGTTTAATTTAACTTTGACGTCAATGATAGAAGTTGATACACTGCCCACGGATAAAACCAACAGCAGATTCTGAAGATCCTGTCTGATCTCCAGCTCTCAACATCTTAAATCCAAACAAACGTACATAAATAGAAAGTGCAAACAGAATTAAACAGAAAGCTGTACACATTAGAAATGTCCATTTGTCAGAAGAGCATCAGAACATCATTCCCACACTGGAACATCATGCCTTGTGTTTTCTGAACTCCTTCTCCAGTTTGTCTCGCAGTTTGTGGAAGGACAGCCTCTTTTTTGGATCCGTTTCCCAGCAGGACCTCATGAGGCTGTAGACTTCAGGAGAACATTCATCAGGAGCCTCCATGCGGTAACCCTGATCCACACGTTCCCTCACCTCACCCACCGTCTGCAAGACAGCAGACACAGAAAGAAATTCAAAGTAAAGAGCAGAAGTAAATAATGAAATAATCATCATTTCTTTAAAAGTTGCACACTCTGTTTTGAGGAAACTTCAAGTAGAGACATAGTGCAGGTTAGTGGTAATGACACGAGCTGGTTACTCAGGTAAAGATCCAAACTTTGCACGGTTTATCTATCCACCTCTGGTTCTTAATCAGGACAATAAAGTCCAGGTTAATTAGTTCTTGTACAAGAGAGAAACTCACCATCTTGGGGTACGGCTGCCTCCCATAAGAGAAAATTTCCCACAGAAGTATCCCATAACTCCACACATCTGACTGGGTGGAGAACTTCTACAGCAGACACAGTGAATGAAGACCAGAATAAATGTTAACACATTAAATTAATGAAGTCACTGAACTATATGATTTATAATCAATGTCCTCTTTGTTAACCCCTCCCACCAACCAGCTAAGACTCCACTCTTAAATTATTCCACTTTTTCCATCCAATCAATTCCTTAAGATAAACTCAGGCCCCGCCCTACAGTTAATCTGAGTGAATGTCCTTCATCACACTGAAGAACATCAGATCAGTGTTTCAGGTCGATGCGGGTCAGTTTCTCTTACTCTGCTCTTTAAGGCCTCAGGCGCGCTCCACTTCACAGGCAACTTTAAGTTGTCAGAAGTCGTGGAACTGACTTTAGCCACAGCCAGACCGAAATCACTGACTTTAGCCACAGTGTCTTCAGACACCAGAATGTTTCGCCCGGCGAGATCTCTGTGCAGAAGTTTCTTAGACTCCAGATGTTCCATCCCTTCACACACATCTCTGTCAAAACCATCAAAACACATGAACCACACACATCTGCACAATAAACGGTTCTGAAACTGTTCTGCTGAAATCTTACAGTGCGAATCGTAGCAGCTGAGTTGCGCTGACGGCGAAACGTCCACGTGTGCGCAAAAAATTCACCAAATTTCCCTGTGAAAGCCAGAGAAACATCAGATCATACAGCCTTCATCCAGAACAGATCTGCATGTTTCACACATCACAGCTGTGTCCTTAAAGTATAACATTCAAATGTGATTGTACCTTTGTCATTAACTCTGTTATGATGTAAAGTCCGTTGTGCAGAATCACTCCTAACAGCTGAACCAGATTCTTATGATGAAGTTTTCTGTAAACATCACAGCAGACATCGTGACTCAAGGCGGGTCAGCAAACATGCAACATGCTAACTGTATTAAAAACAATTGCTTTGAGTCTCTGTGGATTGGATTTCAGGAACGTTATCTCTGAGATACCGTTACACAATCATTTCAGTTGTTTCAGTTAGCATGCTGGCTTGGAAAACAGGAAATGAGTGATGGGCATCATGTAACGTGGCCGTCAGACAGGAAACACACTCACGTCATGACGGATGTCTCTTCAAGGAAAGCTTGAGCAGTTACATCACATTTGATGTTCTTGATGGCGACCCTCTGTCCCACATAAACGCCCTCAAATACAGCTGAAACATCGACAGACCGCCGGTTACCCTCAACTCACCCGACGCATTATCACACACAGATGCAGTAAACACACACACTTCCTACACATCTGCTTTTAACTCAGTTTATGTGACCCATGTGTCCAGCTGAGAGATCACTGAATCAATCTCTCCTGTACCCTCACAAAACAAACCTCCAAACTCTCCTTCACCAATGATGTCTCCTGACGTCAGCTTTGAGAGGTCCAGCAGCCAGCCCGCTGTGGAGCAAATACACATGAGAAGCGTTTTAAAGGACGAGAGCATGTAACTGCTGGACAAACACGTACATTTCATCAGTTTGGTCTCAGCAGACTTAGTTCCCTCCTTCTTTTTGGGCTTCAGCAGAATTGTAGCAACGGCGCCTTTATTTTTACTATAAAACTGCAACAACAAAAACATTTAAAACAACAAATCAAAAACACAAACATCGCTGCTAAACTTGCAGAGAGAAATACCAAATTTGTTGATTTCCTCTTTCAAACTTAAAGGGGAAATTTAAAAACTAGAAGAGGTCTTTAAAAAGTCACCACAATACAAATGGTTGTTATTTCCCTCTTACAAACCACGAGACACAAGCAGCAGATGTGTCACTGGAAAACAAACACTAAAATTAGCTGCGCACCACCACAGCTCAAAGCCACTCCGGTCTGAATCACCTCTATCATGTCGATGAGGTTGTAGAAGAACTCTTTACTGTCGATGGTCAGTTTGCTGTCTTGAAAGATGACGCGATAGTGAAACACATTCTGACTGAAGCAGACACACAGCACGAAATCACCAGGGTGTCGGACGGACTCCCGAACCAGGAACAGACCGTCTTCCAGAGGCCTGAGTTTGTGGACGGCCTGCTGGCCGGATATCTTCCCATGAAACCAGCTGAGGAGTCATCAGAGAAGGTTGAGAGATGTTAGAAACCTGTAATATAAAACACTACAGGGACAAATGCATGTGGACATGTAAACGTGTTTTAAACATTTATTATAAAACCCTCAATATTAACTCCACCCTTAAGCGTCTGCTCTTTAGAAAAGGTTTTCCAGTAGATGGCTGCTGGGATTTGCTTTCAGTGTGGTCAGATGGTGATGGAGGGTGATGGAGTCTGACTGACAATGTCCCAATTCATCCTAAATGTGATCAATGTATTTCTGATGGATCTCACTCTTTGTGTGCAGAAGCGTTTGTCATGTTGAGAGAGAACTGAATACTGCAAGCACATTTATATTCTCTACAACGTCATTACAGGCTGTAGAATTAAAACACATACTTTCATATTTGCCATCTAAAGCAATGAAAGTTGTTTTTGCTACTGTTGAACTTTCGGATCTTTTCTGCTGTAGTATTTAATGATAGTTTAGTTTTAATAATAGTCCATCTGCATCACAACACGAGTCTCTTTCCCGTCACAGATGTTCAGTTTAAACCCGCATGAGTTTGTTGACTTACGGCATCAGGCTGAGTTTGGGGTCTATACGGACGGCAGCTCTTTCTCTCAGGTTGGAAGCCGAGATCAGACCTTCTTGTCCGGTGGTGTTGTGTCTCGCTCTGAACATTCCTTTCTTCTGAAAAACACTTCCCTCACTCAACAACATGACTTTATTTTGAAGAATGGTTAGATGGGAGCAAATGTCTTTATTTTACCGTTTCAGGCCCCACGATTGTTAGGACGTCACCCTTGTGATACGATATTTCATCTGCTTTGGGTTTACAATAGTTCTTTTTGGCAACACATTGGGTTCCTGCCGTCCACGTCTTCTAAAAGAGGAATAAACAGCAGATAAAGTTTGAGAAGCCGTGGACAGAAGATGTCTGTGTTCGGCTGGGAGATGTTTCACTTACCATGGCCATGTCTGGAAATATTAAAACATCAGCAGGTCAGAGCAGCTTCTCAAATCTGTTCACTGACTGATAAATGATGAGATATAAATACATGATCCGTTATAACATGAGCAGTGGTGGCTGTATGAGGGCAGGTGAAACCATTTTATAACCATGAGAAACACAAGCACAACATTTGCACTTTAAAAAAGTCTTTTGTCACTCAAAGACTAAAAATAGTGATTAAAAGTGAAGAGACAGACTTTCTGTACAGAAAGCAACAAAATCTGATTATTTAATGAACTACTTTTAAAACACCATTAGAATGAAACATACATCAAAATCCTTACGCATAATCCTACAGCCCGTGATTTCAACAGAACACTTAAAAGCTTCAGCAACAACATTTAGATTTCATATTTTCATGTCACTCACCAGTAAGACGTAGTGTGTGTGGGGGGATGTTATTAAGAGTTTTGATGATAATTTCCTCTCTGAGAGCTCTGAATGTCAGCAGTGTCTTAAGACACAACTTTACTTCCTCTAAACAGTCATGCCTCCAGTTTGATGGGGGTTTTTCCAGCCCACAGAAT
>JAZGTK010013563.1:0-14251 GCA_036877625.1 Ambastaia sidthimunki | reverse complement strand
AAATAGTTACGCATTATTTGTTGTGTTTATCAGGTGGTTACGCCATCCACACACCCTGACCTGTACATGACCCCACTACACAACAACATCTTCTGTGCCCTGTACATGACCCCACATTATGTCCAATCTAAAGATCTATGTTCTTAAAAGCAATGCAAGATCGCTTATTACAAGATTAGCCTCTCACAGTCATTTACTTTCCGTTTTTCCACAACATACAAACACCAAAACCTCTGTTCGACATTCAGGTTTAATATTTTGATATACACACGTTTTGTGGTACCAGGAAACGAACTCTTCTGTGTATCATTTCCAGATCCAAAGCGAAGCACCTTGTACTTTCTCGACTGAGACATGCAGAATTTTTTTGTTTTTGTTTTAAGCAGATTTTGAATGCATTGTGATATATGCACAATTATACTCAAAGACACGATTAAATCAATGTCATATTACAATTAATATGCAATACACACATTTTTAACGTAGACTCAACGTGATTTTTGATTGATCATTTCCCCCCGTGAATAAACAAGTAATTATTTAACAGAAAAGGCGGACACAATACGCACCACGTGAAGCAATTTCTCAAAGAATTATTGAATTACATGCTTTATTCATTCCCAAGGGTGTTGCGGGGAAAGTAGCTACGTATTTAATTTAAAAGGTAGTAAAACAAGATTATTAACTTACTGCAACCGCTTGGGATCCATTTGGGAAAGTCAAACTTCAGTGTTCAGAGCCTGACGCGAGTCTCCCGCACTAAGAGGCTGACGGCCGTCGTCTCACAGATAAGACCAGCCAACAGCTGCGATTACGAACAGTTAACATTATATATGATGTAAATATATTGAGGGTTTGTCAGGTCTTGCAGGCCATAAAACCCACTTTAATGACCCCACGTGCTCTCCCTGCACCACTCACCGGTCCTGCTTTGGGCAATTGGCATAAATAACCCTCAAAACTTCAAAATACGTGGCAAGTGAGCTAAAAAAAGAGGGGTTTGTGTAAAAAGGCAACATAGTAGCCACAGTAACTCGCAAAGTGCCCTTAACGGTCAGCACAAGACAGCGATGTAGACATTTAGGAAGCATGGAAATATACAGTGATTCTGCGATATAGGTGAGTGAAGCTACTCTAAAATAAAAGCACGTTTTGAGCTGTTAGTATTTAAGTAGCTGTTTTGATTTTTACTTTAATGTGTGTGTAACCGTAACGTTCATAAATCTGTAAAACATGGAGAATTAAATTTCAGAAATCGCTTAAAAACGTTGAAAAGCGTCGAGGGGACAACATTGAAGACAAACAAGAGTCTATAATAAACCAATAAAACGCGATAGATAGTCTGCTTATTAAACAAGCCTGTGGAAAATTAGCATTTTGCACACGATCATCTTGTGTCCTCCGTTTCACCTTTAGTCCCACAGGCCTGCGTGAAAATTATGCTCGTGAAGTCATAAATTACATATAGACTATCAATGATAATGTTAATATGCAGGAGACGTTTGCTATCTTTGTAATTATTAAATAAAATACAAATATATAATGTTGTTGAGGCTTTCTTATAAATATATGTTACAATGCACGTTTATTCCAAACACACCATCTGTTAATTCATTACTTAATTATTTATGGAAAGGTATTTTTTTGTTTAAATGTGCAAACCATTCACTCGTTGTTTAGGCTTTGATACCAAACGTCACTTTGAAATGTTTGTGTAAACTTCCGCCTGTTTGTTAGAGAGGAAGCGGTTGTCATTGTTTGATGGGTGAGAGGAAACGCTGTAAAAGTTTATTGGGGTCATAAAATTTTATGTGCCTCCGTCTACGGGCTACTGTAAATAAATGACCACAGCGTTAAAGCTTAAAATACACGTGCAGGATGGACCTGGATAAATACACGAATTAAAACAGCAGAAAGACGTGAAAAAATGTGTAAAAGAAAATTTAACTTTTTTACTTTAATTCCTCCTGTTTTTAACAGACACGTTACAAATCAGATTTAAAATCAAGTTTCATCAAGTTTGTTTACAGTATTGCGACACTTTTAGTGAAAACATTTGGCTTTATAAAGGGCTGACGAAACGAGTGATGTTTTGACACTTTTTGGCAAATGTAATATTATAACTGCCAATAATTGATAGATGATAAAATAATTATTATTGTGACTTTTCAGGGAAATTTGGAGACGTATTAGATTAAAAAAATTGATTAAGGAAAAATGTATTTAAAACAAATGTGGTTGGCACATGAGGTATCAATACATCGCTCTGTACAGTGTGGCCTATAAGTCAAAGCACCAGCCTTAAGAATGAACCCAAACAATCACTTTACAGTAAAAAAAACTACATTTTCTGACTGTACAGTATTTAAATAAACACAATTTCCAAGAGAAAATGATCATTTATATGCCCCTGGGTGCAAAAGAAAACATAATACACAGCCATTTGTATGACACTACAGTTGCCTCATTATTTGCACGCCGTGCTGTTTACTGTCTTTGTGGATATTATAGCTAATGTATTTACGACATGATGTATTTACGATGTATTTGAGTACAATGGATAAAAAGTCAAGACTCATCAAAATGAAAAATACAGGGGACAGATTGACGTATGTTCACATTTAAAGCACCAAATTGCAAATAGAGTCAGATGCAGGCCTTGGTAAATATGTGTAGGCTGTAGATACAACCAATTTTATAAAAGCACATTCAAATAAAGTTTAAGATCATACATTATTCAAAATTCACTCCCGCATTTGGGAAGAGGCACTGTTAATAAATATGGCAAACGTAGACATATGCACATAACAACATTTTAAGACAAATGGAAAAACATGGTCTTGTTCTAAATCGTTTGCTGTTTCACTAAACAATCAGCATTGACTTTATTTTCAGCCTATTTCAATTGAATCCGTACATTATTTAAAGTCCTTTTGCTTTCAACTTTGAGTCCTTCTTCCACTTCATTCGACGGTTCTGGAACCAAATTTTAATTTGGCGCTCGTTCAAGCAGAGGTTATTGGCGATCTCGACGCGTCTGCGGCGCGTGAGGTAGCGGTTGAAGTGAAACTCTTTCTCCAACTCCAGAGTCTGGTAGCGGGTGTAACTGGTTCGTGACCTTTTACCGTCAGATTCTGAGGTGGCACCAGAAAGATAGATCGGGTTACCTAAAACTTTCATCGACTGTCGTGCTCATGCATGTTTATGTCAAGTTAATCTTCAGATACACTGATGGAGTTGCCACCAAACATAATTAAAACCATGGGATATGGAAACGTCAGACATCATGAAATCCAAAAGAAAACAGTGGACGGATGGTATGGCTAATATTAGTTTATTTTCTGTGAAGGTTTCATGCACATAACACATACCTGATGAAACATAATCATAAACGTGTGAAGGCCACAAACATGTCTTGAGCGAAGTAAATATGGCAGTAGGTTTGTAAAGCCCCACCTTTTATGTGGAAACTACCTGGAGTTTTGTGTACTTTGTCAACGACTTGAGCAGTGCGTGTGCAACTAACCGGTTTGTTTAGTAGAAGAAAATCATCTCATTTATTTATTTTGGGACAATCATGGCTTTACAACAGAGATACACAATTCATTTCAAATCTCATTTTACCTGAATGACACGCAAACTCTCTTAATTCCTAAGGCAAGAAATAATACGCACATTTACTTATTTGTTCTGATTGTTTTGTTTTTTTGTATAACCAATTATATCTCCATAAATTTGGCCGGAGATCACCTCTTCACAGTAACAGGACAGGTTTACGAGCAATAGATGCCTTTGTCATAAAATTTACGGCCGCTAGTTTTATTATTTCCTGCGTTTGGCCTATAAAACTCAAGAGGAAAAATATGGAGCGACAAAACAGGGTTGGAAGGAGATGCCGTGACGAGGATGAGACGCGTGCACTTTTCCTCTTTTCTAAAACAGACATTAAACGAAACTTTACCGTTACTCATGTGTAGCTTTGTCATCCACGGATATATCTGCGGTTGGTTTTGACGCTGGGAAGAATTAGTTTGTTGCTTTATGGCAGAAGTGGTCTCCATTTTGATGTCTCCGCGGCTCTTGCCGGTGGGCTTCTCCATAACTTCCATATTCCCCGCGGCTTTTTGGCTCAGCAGTCCGTGACTGAGGGGGTTGTACCCGTGAGCGCTTATGAAGCTACGAGAGCCCGGCGCTGAACAGGACTGAGGTCGCTGAATTGCAGCATTGATTCCTGCTCGGTCGTTTGTGTTAATCGCCTCCGGTTCGAAAGAGTTGGCGGAGCTTTGAGAAGTGAAGGATCTGCTGTGATCAAGCGCTTCGTGCGCGTAACTGGACGGGTGAAACTCAGAGAGCGATTCATAGTTGCCAAAACTGTGCATTGAACAAGAGGAGGCGTCCTGCGTTTGCTTGCAAAAAGACTTTCCCACGTATGAACTCATTCTGTTTCCAAAACCAAATAACCTACGAGTCACCAAACGCAGAAAACGAACGTGCTAATAAAGAACACATAAGTTGTTTGGCAGTTTTGTTTGTTTATTGAATTTGATTTGTATTTCTGGAGGACGTTATGTCCGTGCAAAAAAAAGATCAGGATTTATAGGTGGAGGAAATCATTTCCTTTTTTTTCTCGATACGACGCGTAATGCCCAAATATGGGATGTTTAAATGGAATCACGTGCAGCTGTTGGCCAGTCATAAATTGGCTTGATCCCCAGGAAGTTATTGATAGACAGGAAAACGTGTCCTATAACTTCTGGGTATGGAAATCATCTGGGGTCTGGACCGAAGAAGGTCGAGACCGTTATACAAGAGCGTCATCTGGCGTCTAACGCTGGACAAGTGCGTCTGCATATATATAACTATATACTGTATCTATAATATATATAGTTATATATATATACACCAACCAGCAATGTATTTAGGATTATAGATTATAAGATGAAACATTAGATGTCATGTTAATATGAGTAATAAAATGTATACATTTACGTCAGTTGCTTTTATAACAAACGTAAGACCAGCTTTTAAATCTCCAGTTTTGTTTTGATTTGTGTGTGTGCTCAATTTTGGCTTAATTATTTGGCTGTTTATATGCGTTATTAGTTGTTGATATAATTATGCATGGCCATTATGAAGGACCCTCACAAACTATCCTCTTCAAATCGCGTTCATGTTATGCGTCTTTGTCTATCCACATAGTAACCTGTTCATGTACTGCAGTAGCGTCCCAAATTTACATGTTAATAATAAGAACATCTGATTCAGCCTCATACAACACAATGCTGCTTTGGTTGGCGATGCATTGTGCCAACAGAACAGAAACAGCCGCTGTTTCATGCAGGCGTGTTTTTTACGAGACGTCTGTCAGACGCCGGAAGGTATGAAAAGTTATAATAGACAATTGTTAGGTATGGCGACTATACAACAATTGTTGGTAACAGTATTTAAATGACTGAATTTTAAGACAGATTAAAGTGTAGTAACTGATAGGTCAACAAAATGGCAAAATAATCTTAGATTTGATAAACCAGCTGTTGTTTCATTGCTACACACGTATATCAAAGTCGTAAAAGCTTTTGTTGTTTATTTTAGCAACATAAATGAGCACCTTTTATTCAAACCTTGAATGAAAACTAGGACGACAATGCAACTTATTGTTTTTAAGAGTTTTATTAAATAATACACAGTTTACACAAACAATATGATTACGTACCAAGGTATAATTTCATATTCATTTGGGCGAGTTTTTCCACTTTTTTTAAGACAAGGTATATGCATACAGCTACAATTATAATGTACAGTGGCCTTTAAACACCAGAACACTGACGGGGCAAAGGCAATACTGAGAAAACATAAAAATACAAGGATTTAGGTAGTGTAGTTCATCCCGTCAGTGCATCGTTGTACAAATACGCGTGGACAAAAAAAAAACACTGAATGTGCATATAAGAAGTGACTTTGACTTCTGGAATGCTTAAGATACTCTGTTTGAAGACTCTGCAGTTGGGAAACTTAGCCTGCTTATTAAATTCAAATATTTTTTTAGAGTCATTTTCTAATAGCTTATAGCAACATGATAATAGTACAGCTGTCAACCACACAAACATAAGATGCGGCATTTTCACGACGCAGCCCATAATTTCTGTTTTCAATACAGAAAAGTAGTGAAGTGCGTAAAGTCTCTCGTAATCTCTTTGTTTCTACGTGTGTATACGTTAGTGGCGTGGAGCTAATGTATATGTGTGTGATTGCAGGTTTGGGGGGCAGTCAAAGAAATAGCGGAAGACTATACGGTCCATGCATTAATATTTGCAATTCTCAGAGTTTAGGTAGTTACGTTGCAGTTAACAGGCGTTGGAAAACAACATCCCCTAATCTTTATTTTTAGCTGCTTCTGTCTCCTCCTCGGTCTCCTTCTCGGTCTCTTGAGAAGTACCCGTGGATTCGGTGCCCGGTACAGTAGAAGTTAAATTGGTCTCTTTCTTCCATTTCATGCGCCGGTTCTGGAACCAGATTTTGATCTGGCGCTCTGTTAGACACAGAGCGTTGGCGATCTCGATGCGTCTGCGCCTGGTTAAATACCGGTTGAAGTGAAATTCTTTTTCCAGTTCCAAGGTTTGGTATCTGGAGTAAATCTGGCGACCTCTTCTTCTGTCTGTCCCGTACCCAACCCCTGTTGCGAGAGAGAAAATAAGAAATCAAATGTACACAAATTTGAAATACAATTTACACGCAAAAAGCTAAAAACAAGTCACAAAATTACACGCAATACATTTACATCCTGGTGGAAGCTGCGTGAAGTGAATTATAGGTGTTGTATAACATTATTTAAAGTAACTGACTTCATATTTTAAAAAAGCATGCATTTGTAAAGTATGCGTTTTTACTTGAACAAAATTAGCGAAATTAAACATCTATAGTTACCTTTTAAAAGTGTTTTGTTGCCGTATTAAACAATACAACGGAAAAGGTAAATTGTTAAATTAAAGTATTAAGTTTAAGCAGTGATTAAAAAGACACGGACAAAATACATCCAATTTAAATAACTCCAAATATATGTTTGCTGTTGCATATTGTTCTAATACATTCACACTTAAGATTTAAAATAATTTTGGAAGTCCAGTATTAAAGAGGTTAGCCAAATGGGATTCCCTCTCTGAAAAAGGGGGCTTTTATAGTCTGGTGATTTAGTAGTGGTTTATGAGGCCATAAAATGTAGCTACTCTGTTGATAGGACGTATCGTAAAACAGCCCCGCTTCACCAGCGTATGTCCCAAGCAGCAGTAAAAACTCACCGCTGTGCGAGTTCATACGCTGCATCCACGGGTAGATCTGAACGTTGTTCATTTTCTGTTCCTGTGTTCCTGCACGAGCTTGTTCCAGGCTGTACTCCTGGGCAACGTGGCTCTGCGCATTGAGTCCCATACTGGTTTGTCTGCAACTGGGAAGCACGTCCTTATCTTGGAGAAACACGTTAGATCCATACTCGTAAGGTCCTCGACTGGATCCAAACACAACGTTATCTTGAGGTGAATAGAAAGGGGACGCATAAATCCGGTTTTGGGTCACCGTGGTGCCGTAGGACGGAAAATGTCTGACTGAATCATATGTGGTCGTGTTCAGTGGCATGTTGGGCAAAACCTCTTGCCCACCAGATAAATGGCAGGAGAGCGACGGGTTCGCGAAGTACGAATTCATACCTTCCCTATAACCTACTCATCAACTCGCCCTCCTATCTTATTTCCCTGCCTCAATCTAACACTTTCTTTGTGCTTTGGGGTCCGTTTCCTTTTGTCATATGCGCGCGTCTCCCGTCTGCCTTCCTAACTCTCTTTCCAATGAACTTCAGAAGGATTTCAATAATATTAATTTCCAGTCTCCGGTTAAGACGCGCAAACCAAGTGTTATAGCCGAGGCTTGGCTCACGGAAGGACGAGATGACAGCGTCACCTGACCACTTTCAGCCAATTGAATTCGCTGTGTACCGTACGAATCTCCAGCTTGTAGCTTCTTATCCCAGTGGTTTCAGTTTATAATGTTTAAGTAAACACGCGCATACACAAAGAGAAAAGCAGTATCACACACAGCATAAGGAATTGTGACTTTTTTGTGCCTGAATTAGTAAGTTAGTTTGTTCTGGGGTCTTATGTGAACCCTGTAAACGAGTTTTATGAGTGCGATTGTAAAAGTATTTATTTCATTTAACACTGAGCGACGTTTAAGCTCAATGGATGTTACCTGCATGATTCGTTGATAATGATAATGTATACAGAATTAACACAATGAATATAAAATGGGAGTCCTAATTATTACGACAGTTCTGTCTTCAGGGCATAATAAATATTGCTGCTTTGTAAAGCATGTTATAGCTGAACAAACAACAAATTGCAGCTATACAGTAGTTTACATAGTTATCTTCTCATATTTTGTAAGACCTTAAAAGTGCATCTAACGTTGGTATTCAAATATCTAGAAAATAAATATACTGATACACCCTTATAGCAATAATTACGGCGTTTTCGTCAATACCAGGTTTCATTTTTGCAACAAAAAAATATATATTGTTGTTATTCAGCAGATATCACGGTGGTGTTTGTTTGTTTGTTTTCTCTCGTTTCCTCGGGCTGGAGGGGAAACGTCTGCGCCTTTCCTTTGTCCATTTGTAATGTATCGATAATTTCAGTCGTAAAAGAACTCAAGGAAGGAGGGGGGAAGGGGCATCTTACTAAAGAATGCGTCAAACGCGCCTCGGTGCAATAAAAGTCACAAAACCAACTGAGGACTTCCAGCTCTGGGGCAATTACTCCTTTGAATGTATGGGGGCTGTGCAGCCAGTCTCTTATCTTGTGAACGCTGCTAGCTTTATGACTTTTTATTTTCTAGGGTATAACAGAATGCTTACGGACAAGAAAAACACTACCAGACGCATTTACAAAAGTAAAGTACTGCCCACTGTATTCATTTATTTATTTTTTGCAAAATTTTCTACTACGGCAACTGTTGGACAAATACAACTTCTTTGCTTTATTAAATACATAAAATACACAAAATACATAACTGGTTGAAAAAAATCTGTATATAATACAGCAGAATGTGTAGTGGGGATAAAGGAATGGTTTTAGCGACTGGTTTAGGGTTTACTCCGTGACCTTTAATGCGGGCCACATGACGGAAAGTGTGAGGCCAGGAACAGTGGTTGGAAAAGAGGTGCCCAAAACAAGAGACTGACAGAACAGTTAAATTTACTTCCAGCCTGACAGTGCGAAAACGCATTTAACATCTATAAAACAGACTAATCTGCTTTCCGATTGATTAAATACATACAATAATTCTTTCCCGGCTTTTAGTTACTTTAGAACACAATCAATATTAAAGATTCACTGTCCGTTTCTTTTTGATGGGTGGTAATAGTTTAGAAAAAATGTCAGATCGACAAAATGTAACTGCTGGACAGAGAGAATAAAGGCCTGTTATTTTATTTGTTATTTGATCAGTTCTATTATTATTTTATTTTCCGATATTTGTAAAGTGATTTCCTCACTACTGCTAATAATAATTATAATATAATATGATTAATAACACTAGTAATGGCAATTATACAGACTTTTGATAAAGGTTATAATTAACAAAAGTCATTACAGACCGCAAAGTAAACAGTAAATATATAGTCTATTCAAAGACGGTACATATATAGTCTGTTTAAAGACGGTACATATACAGTAACTTCAAAAACGTAGATCCTTATATATGATCATTATTCAGTTCAAAATGATCCACTGTGTCTGTGGACAAAAACTGAAAGTAATTGATATTAGTCATAAAAATATTTCTCGCGTGAAGTGTGCTGAGCGTTTTATCGCGCGTTATTCATGGCGCATTTTATACTGTGAACATTTGCCAAATATTCGAAATGTACCAAACGCGTCACTTTTTACACTAAGAATTATCTCTTTAAAACTAAGCAAATTGTTATGTTGATCGCAGCACTCAGCTATTAACTATAAAACTATTAATATACAACTCAACTATTAACTATTACTCGATAAACTCAAATATTACGTACAGGAATGTACAAGATTACAAGCAAATAAAAATGCATTATTAATTCTTGTAGCATTTAATTTATTTGAATATATTATAATTTTTTTCTTATTTGAGAGTTCAGATACTAACTGTAGGTTGTTTGTACGCACGTCTGACTGACGTTCACCCGTGTTGCTGCGACGGCTTTGAACTTTAGGTCCTTTATTAGAAGATATTTAATATTGTGATGTATTTTACCGCGGGCAGATCGCCTCACACTCAGCCTGCAGTTGGTGTGCTTATGTGACTGAAGAGAAAGAGCTTTAAGTGTTTTATTGCGGCCCTCAAGACAAATCACATGGTTGTGTTTTAGCGTTTGAAGAGGCAATAAATAGACATCCCGTTTGGCCCGCATTCGTTTTACCCTCGAAGAAACTACGGGCTCAAAATGCGCCAAAATCTCACTTCTAATGCGTAATTTACGCACGTGATGTGACGAATTTTCACAATTGCAAATTCCACGGCTGAGTTTTGCTTTCCAAGCCCAACTTTAAGATACGAGGTATCTTAAACCAAATCCGTAATATTAACGTGTCAGTTTTAACCCTCATATGAAGCAAAACACTTACAGCAACGCGTGACCCCGACGGGCAGTTTGGCTTTTAACCAACACAAGATAATTCTGTGAAATTATGTGACCGTCTAATGGCCTCCATAAATAAGATGTTTTGAAGTACAGCGATCTCGCGTTGCCCTGCGGTTCTTGTAAGGAAATGTTTGGAATTGAAAGTTCGCCTGGAATTTCCATGGCAACTTTGAATTAAGACTACAAAGATTTAAATTCGGCAGACGCAGGATTTGGCTGAAAGTTTACGCAAATGATAGTCGCAATAAACGTGTCATTTTCGTGAGCTTGTTTGGAATGTGGTTAACAGTATTAAGAATAACTGTGATATACAAATTAATAAATCTTACGCACCATATATACTACACATAGAAACATATGGATTACTTCAGTTTGCCATCAAAAGGAGTAAATTTAAGCCTTCCTCAGCCTTTATCTGCGGCAAACAAGAGACTTTGTGTAGTGAACAACCCCGCCCTCCTCTTTCTCTCCCTCTCTCTCTCTCTCTCTCTCTCTCACACACACACACACAAAAACATATGCTATCACACAAATTAATCCTTAATATTTTACTGGTTAAGCTCGTTTATTACTTGAAAAGACAGTCAAATGTATTTTTACAAACATGGCACAACGCAAGAACATTTGTGCAGTATCTTTAGAACATCATGTGATTGTACACAGACATTCTTAATTTGCCAAACTACAAGCAAAACAAATAAAATAAGTTAACAGTTCTTTACAGTACATACATTGATATTTGTTATGCCTTCTCTGTGTGTACATAACGACTGGTTTTATTATTGACACCTTTTGTTTCTTCCCACACCAGCCTCAAGACTGGATTTCAAGAGGCCCATGACCGCAGCTCTGACGCGGCTCTGGTTATTGAAGAGCGGAGTGCCAGCGGACTTTACTAATTAACCTATAATTAATTTCACTGGTTATTAAAACTTAATGTGTGTCAACATTGTTTCTGTTGTCATGTCATTTGCGTGACACAATAAAGAGTCTGCAGCATGCTGGGAACGTACATATAGTGAGTTTTGTGTTATATTTTTGTGATATTGTTCTCTTTAATTGAAACGCAGTAAAAGCCACACACACACACACACACAGACACACACACACACACATTATTTAACCTAAGCAGTTCGATTTTCCATTTATGTAATCATAGGATTTCATTATATTGCATCATATGATCGACAACAAAGTACTAGTTTTGACATTTATTTACAATGTCTGTTCTATTAAATAAAATGAACTCATCTTAGCATGCGTATTCAGAGAACACTGCCTCGTGAAATTTAAACTTAATGTGGACAGTAGGTAAGTTTAGGCCCCGTATTTGTCCTGCAGGCACAAGGTGGCAGTGTTGTTTGATTTAGTCCTCATTGAGTGACAGCGCGGAATGACTGAACACGTGTGCGTGAGAGGGAGAGAGAGAGAGGGAGAGAGAGAGAGAGAGAGAGAGAGAGAGAGTTTTGCATCAGAATGTGTGTGAACTAGAGAAAACTGGTGATCCCAACAGATAATGACATTTGACTGAAACGCCTGTTTGTTATGTGACACGTTATACCAACCCTATATATATTTACAATGAAAATGTAATCAAAACATTAGCACCACTGGTGTGAAAGAGTCGGAGAGAGAGTGACAGTAAATATTTGATTAATAAACTAAACGGAAGCGTTTGTGTTTGATGAATAAACAAGTGTGTGAATGGAGTATAATTGTCATCATTCAAACACAATCAGAATCAGTTCGGTTTGTAAACTGATGAGAACCGCAACAGAGGTGCTGTTAAAATTGTGCCATTATTTCTGTCTCTCAAAATGCATCAGTCATTCAATTTGCATCATGTAATTTTTAAAGAAATGAGTGCAAATGATGTATTACGATGAACACCGATAATAAAATATAAATACGGACTGCACGCCATATAGTCACCTAAGATTGGTTGCATATTGTCTTTAGTGAATCAGTTTTCTCTACGTATTTCATTTGCACACTGTAAGGGGAAGTAAATACTGTGAATTCGTTTACAGTAAACACAAGAAAACGAAACACAAAACCCCAGTTTCCAGTATCCAATATCAAACAATCACAACCACACACACAATGTTTACAGCCATTAGAAAATAAACATAATTACCCCAAACCGCACCCGTTCAGACACAACTAGCGCCATCTTAAAAATCTCACAATCATTGCAGTCGAAACAAATAATGGTCAACAACAGAACTGCACAAGTCACTCGTGAACGAGAGCTCGCGTGCGCACAATCAATGAAGTATTCAGGGAACGTCACAACAAAAGCGCAACCAACATTTACATACACGCACCCGCATATTCTGCGTTCAACACATCAAGTGTGACCCGCTATTGTGTTTAATCTCAAATCTCTGCGCTGGGTAAAATCAGATCTGCGAAAAGCCAACAAGGATCGTAAAATCACTTTTACTTACCAGCGCGCTCCGTTGTGTTCGTGACGCACGCCCGGCTGCGTGACAGCACCCGGATCAGAGTCCAGTTCTCCGCAACATGTATGTGCGTAAAATGTTTTAATCTATCGAGGAGAAGCGATATTTACCCGCTTCAACCCGTCAATCTCAAGATATCAGTGCCGTGTTTTCCTGTAGGGGAGGAGGCGACGTCTGGGGACGTTCATTCAGTCATTCGTGTGGACGAAGCAGACGCGACGAGATAAAACGTTTTGAAATCCGTCTGGGCGAGTGAGAAAACAGAAAGCGTGAGAAACGTGTGGCGGTGGGATCATCTGAACACCACCGAGCTCGCTGGTCGGTAGATGAGGAGATCCGGGGGAAGACAACAGCACAAAGTTCATGTTCACAGAGTGAGAGTCACGTGGTCTGACGCAACCAATGGCCGCGTGTGTTCAGTCGTAAACTTTTATTACTTAGCTGTAAATTCCCCCTCTAAACAACCAGGAATGTGTTACGTTTCAGCCTCTCTCAAATATCGCTTTCCCATTTCCTGCGTTTCCTCGCTGCTTTAAGTCATAACAGTTCGACCTATTAAAACTGATTTGTTAGTTCAATATTATTAGGATTAATAAATAATTCTATAAACTACTGGACATTGTGAAAATGATAAAACCTACAAGTAAATTGAAAGAGTGTGTTAGGTGTCTGTTAATAACGTGTCTAACCTCGTTTTGCTATTTATGAAATTATTATAATGCTCAATGTTTTGTATTTATACAATGTTTTTATCCCCTGTGAATTTATAGCAGTGTTATTCGTCGTCAAACATCCTGCCCGAAACAGCAAATTGTGAAGTTTTAGACACAGAGCCGTTTTTATATTTACCGTGTGTGATTCCTTACACATTTAAAATTTGGCCTTTTCGCACACAGACAAAAATTGTCTGAGCCTCTTTCTGCAGCCCTTACAGCCTCTTAAGATTACAGTGAGTAAAATTATGTTTATAAAAGAGAGACCTAACTTATGCGTTTAGCTATTTCATAACCCGTTAACTTCATTTCATAAACATATATTATAGCTGCATTTGAATGCATTTTGCATTGGATGTATTCAAAATAAAAGCTTTGACCCAGCTGTCAAAAGTCTTTATTTT
>JAZGTK010013562.1:0-14251 GCA_036877625.1 Ambastaia sidthimunki | reverse complement strand
ATGTGTATGCACTATGCAGTCAGTCACTTAAGGTTACATGATGGATCATGCCTTTCAAAAGTCAGCTTACAAGGTTTTGCACTAGAGCTGTTAATTTTCCATCTGTTTTTTTCTCTTTTCTCGTTACTGAACTTACAAATCACCCTTGCAGTGCCTCCGACATGCTACTACTGAGCCCAATTAGTAAGTCTGTCTTCCTGTAACACCATCCATCTGGCCCATTAAAGTCGCAGGAATGAGCGGCACATGTATGCATGCAAAGAATCCTGCATTGCTGTGATGTGGAAAAATAAAAAGCACCTGGCTTGCCCTGGAGAGTCTCTTCTTGGTCTTAATCCACCCAGATCCCCCCACTCAAAACCCCTGTGTTGAAATCTTTGTTCTTGTCTCAGAGGGGTGGTAAAATGGGGGGGGTGAGGGGCTCAGATGGATGTGTGTTACCATGATGGTAAATTAGGTTTAAAGCACTCCACAGGAGTAAAGCACCAGCTAGAAAAGAGACGGGCTCAGTCAAAACTCAATTAAAACATCAAAACCTTAGCGCAATGTCCGAGACCTACAGCTTTATGACATCATTAAAGCCTTTATTCTGATAAACTGAATTTTTACCCAGCCTGCTTTAAATAAGATGCATATAATAAAGGAAAACCGAAACCATATACAATGCCAACCATTCACATTTTTTTGATAATGAAAAAATCTAGTATGATTAGTTACTATAGTTCATAGTAATTAGAAATAAAGAATGTATCAGCAGAATTTTTTTTAAATAGTCAGAAACAAAAAAAAAACTAATGAAAAACCTTATGTACCTCACTTGGAAAAAACATTAATATGAAGGATTTATTTACTAATACTATATAGACAAAAGAAAAAAGTCTGCAGCAGAAAATAAGAAATTGCCTAGAACTTTTAATTGTGTCTCTTACTACTTATGTATGGAAACTTCTATTACCACCATATTTTGTAAAGAACTTGTTTGTTTGTGTTTTAGTCCATTTTATTGTATTCGGCTGATTGTGTAGACAACAAGAGATGTATTATTCACATCAAACCACAAAGAGTAAATTATACACAGCACAGCAAGCCCAAGTGACACAAATTTTTGCAGGCATATTTGTCAGAAACAAACAATTATTGTGAACATCTCTCATGGCAGCATTCCCACTGCTTCCAACAAAGTGGTCAGCAGTGACCATAACACATCATTTAACAGTTTATGGGGACGTTTTTCCCCAACAGGCTGTGGGCAACCAAGCAACAGAGGGTCAATAACGTTCGCACATTGCCTCCTGATATGGCGGGCTGTCTTTTTCAAATGAACACAAGTTCTTGCTTTCCCCTGGCAACGCTTTTGCTGCTTTTGAAAAGAGCCAACCATCCGGGGGCTGGTAACTAAGCACCCTGTTTATCAGTAACCAGGCTTAACAATGTCCGTAACCAAACACCGCGGCAGCAAGAGAGAATAGAGAGAAAGAAAGAGCAAGAAAGAGAGAGAGAAAGAGAGAGATCTAATGACACTGCAACCGATACACTTGGCACTCCGAGTTATGAGGAGGTACATGGGTGGGTGACTTTAAAGACGAACTGTCTGTTCACTTTTAGGCCAAAGACATACTCTACGCAAATATGCAGATGCAGTTAGAAACGCTTGACCTAAGCATTGCAAGTGCATAGGGCCATTATACATACCTAACATGTGTTTTTGTTATACTATGACAGTAACAAACCTCAGTACTCAAGATGGTGATAGAGTTACCTACAAATGCCTGCCATTAAACCGGATGTATTACTTATCGTGTAGCTAGCTATAAACATCAAGTTGAACTAAATTTAACTAACTTGCTCAGCAAGAGTGTCTTCAAACTGTTGCTTCTCAATAGTTAAAAAAAATGGTTAAAAAAAACCCAGATCTCGAATGCGTCTATAGTGCTCCTTAAAGCGATTCTAACTGCTTTCTGTTGAATAAAATGCATCCTGACAAATTTTTAAATGTAGCGATGCATGGAATCGTGATTATGCAACTAGAAATATTTGCATATAATATAATTATAAAATATAGGATCACTTACTTATTCACACTTTTTTCCACATTTAAGAATAAAAGTAAACTCATCAACTCATATGGATTTATGAGAATAATGTTTGCAAAAAATCCAATATAAATCAAAACTATATCATATTTTAATATCTTCAAAGCAGCCATCCTTTGTTTAGAATTTGCAAAAACTGATATTAACAGTTTTAAAGGATTTCTCTGTTTCAAAACATAGTTTTGAAAAAACTATCCCATAGTAGCATTTTTGGGCATGTTTTTGGTTGAAACATTTCCAGTGCCTATGATACACAGAAATGTTTCATTATAATGCTGGAATGTATTTATGATTGCAAAAAAATGCTTTTCTGGTAGCTTATTCAAATTTGAAACGGTCAAGGACTACGTTTGTTAAGAATTGGGGGTGGGTAAGTTTAGCATCTTAGTGACCGTGTGGTCACAGTTCAATGGTACTAACCTCTAGTGAATGAGCAGGTTAACTCCTGCCTGGCTGCCCCCCCTCTCATTGGGGATCTAATATCCCTCCATACCCTCATTCACTGCTCACCCTCATCTGACTGCTTTCTATTTATATATCCCACATGGCAGGGATATATATATTCACCGGAATTTAATGAGACTCTTGTTTATTGAGTAAAATTGAGCTTTCCACTACAGGTTTAATTTGATGTAAAAATGGGACTTACAATGACCAAACACAGAGGTAAATATCTAATAGTGGCGATTTAGTTTGCTTGAAATTAAAATCTATTTAAAATGCAGTAGTGGAATGAACTGGGAACAAATTACTTATTTGAGCCAATTCTTAATTTTGGTCATACTGATCTATTAGGATGTTTGCAAATTATTGTAATGTAGAACCTTGGGATTAAAACTGTATGGTGGACATGTTGGAACATTTTGCCAAACAAAAATAAATAAATAAATGTGTAATTTATTTGTTAAATGCCACATTGATATCAGAGAACACTGGAGTGTCACAGAATAACATCTCAAAGTAATCTGTGAATTTAGTCATTCATTTTTAAAGAAACCATTCAACTAAACCGATTAATTGAAATGGTTTAGAAATTCAAATGCAAACATGCAGTCACACACATCCACATAAACAACTTTTTTGTCTATTAAATGTACTTAACAGTTTATTCTAAATGTGTACGATCACAAACCTGTAGCGTTTTACTTCAGTGTGATTCAGGGCCAAACCTACAGACATTAAGGCAAATGACTGAGAGAGCATAGCAGTCGCCATGACACTGGCTCAAGAGTCAATGTGTGTGTGTGTGTGGGAGGGAAGGTTTTGGAAGGAGAATAATGGATAACAGGATGCTGACACATACTACTTTTAGTTTAGGGAAGAGCAACAGAGTGAGAAAGTCTGGCTTACACAAACCCAATGGCATGCAAACCCGTCATCACAGTAATAATAGTGCACTTGCAGTCACTGCAGACAAGAATCGAACCCTGTGCCATGGTGAAATATCAGCACATTTAACTTAAACAGAGATCCAACAGTGCATTGTGGGTAATTGAGGCCATGATAAGCAGCACACCCTCTGTGCAAACAATGTTTCCCTCATAGTGTGATACTATGGGCTGGGTGGGCCTTTGTGAACGGAAATGGACCCTATGTTTAAAACAATACAGACTGTCAGTGATAATACTTGCAGTGAATATATAAGATGCATGCTTCTTAATCCAGTTATCGCTCACCCAACTAGTCTTAGTCTAAAGTCTTTAAGTTTTAACATTATTTTCAAATTTCAATTATAAAATTTGAAATAATTATACAAAAATATAAATAACTGGGTATATAAACAGCATGCCATGAATGTTGAAATTGGGTTGCACATGCTTTCCTGGAAAAAGAAAATCGCAAATGTGAAGTCCTGAATATCTCTGTCGTGTCTTCCAGACAACAAAAGAAATTAAATGTATTACAAATAGACTTTGCCAAAGTTTCCTGCTTCTCCAATGTTTCCCCTAATACCAATTACCTTGTCTGTATTATATATTTGACATTAACTTAAATATAATTGACATTGAATTGATCTTAAACTGTGCACAGATTTGCCATGATGCGAATGTCTGAAGTTGCATAACTAAGAGTCGGAGATCTTTAATTTCAGTGAATTTTAGGAGAAGCATCTGAAAAATACTTGAATGAAACAACTAACAACCGTTGTGTGTGTACCATGTGAGTTAAAGTGTGTTCATTTATGAAGCATTTTCAGAATGCTGATGCATCTGTTGCACTGGCAGTCCCTGTATAGAAACGTCATTCCTAAGATCACAGAGATGACTGAGGGGCCGTTAAACAGCCCTGACTAACCAGACACAGGGGCACATGCAGGGGACAACTGCTTGTGGTGACTGGAAAGACAAAGAGGGCCATAGATAAAAACATACAGAGAAAATAAAATCAGGAGTTTACAAAAGACAAAATTAACTTATTTGATTAATTGTTGGTAAAATTAGTAAATAATTAACTTGGTTCATTAAAGTCATGAAGTGACATCTGCAAGCATTTAACTTTTATATTGTATGTATTTACATGGGAAAAGTGAAATATTTAGTGGGAAAATAATTGGCATTTGAAATCAAATGTTAAGCTATGCAGAAAAGAATGATACATTTCAGAGGCAGAGAAAGTAATTTCTATTTGATTTTAAAAACAAACCTTAGATTTGATTACAAAACAAATCTTTCTCTTCAGAATAACATAAAATTATGACTTGTGTGCAATAATACTAAGAACATTTCTAAATGAACAAGGTCCATTTTTATTCTACGTTGACTTCAGACTGGCCTGGCAAATATGTAGCCTATAATACATAGTGCATGTTAAACATGACACTGACCAACAAGCTGTTAGCACAGGGGTGAAAACCAACAGACAGTCAACACCCACAAATGTTTTAGATGAACCAGGACTACAGAAACTTTTTGTGCATACATACATTCTGTTAGTCCATTAACAGTTTTGGGAACTGAGACACCCTAAAGAGTCCCCAACGCCCAGGAAAAGTGTGGACAATGGGCTGAACCTCTCCACTAGCATTGATGACCCACATTTATTCAAGAGAAACTTTTTGACATGGAAATGAAACCTGCCATTTATAAGAGTATCCACACTGAAAAGAAGCCCACAGGACTTTTGCCCACAGGACGTGAACACTGTCGTCAACAAAGAGATCAGTAAAGCTAAAAAACAACAGCAAATGAACATTTTAAATAAAAAGTCTAAAAGCAAATACAAATAGAAAGGATGTGTGTGGCCCCTTCTATGTGTTGAAAGACTTAAACTCTGATTTTAATTAAAAGACTTAATATATATTTGTGCTTATTAGGGTCATATAGCTACCATCAAAGCAAACAGGTTCCGTCTGTAGGCTGTGGGCATAAAACTTGAGCTGACCTGTGTTTGTGTGTGTTTTGGGTTCTGTTATCAAAGAATGTTACACCTTTCCCAGTGCTGGTCAAAGGAACATTTTGAGTGAACAGAGCATGAGATGAAATGTGTGTGTGTTCTAAAAACACAGATGACCCTCTTCAGAGCTAAAGTGTCAGTACCGATAAGACACTACAGACACTAGTCACTGAGCTGAGCTGGTCAGGCCAGATGTGACCTCTCTGACCTTTTTAAGTAAATGTCATTGAACAGAACAGAGGTTATTACACTCTGTTTTAAACCAAAACACCAAAGGAGACAAATTAAATAAGTCAAATATAAACACTAAAACACCAGGAAACAAGCAAAGATAAAAATGTGTAGACATCCTTTCAAATAAATTAATTCTAACTACACAATAAAGTGTTTAAACAACTCATTCAAGACACAAACCCCAAAAATGAAAGTTCCTTAAAAAAAAAAACATTTAAAACTTTGCTTTTATGATTGCCTTAAAACATACTTTTCTGCAAGAAGAGCCAAAATATCTTAACAAATTTGTAAAATGGGAAATACCATTATTCATTTTATCTTTAATTATATTGCCCACCCTTAGTGACATCTTACAGTTTTCTGGCAGTTACCCCCGCACTTCAAGTTTACTGAACAGACTTATCATTAAGGACGTGAGATTAATAATATACCGGTCCCATCCAAGGCTGCCTTGGCCCGCAGATCATTTTTCCAAATAACACGGATTACGAACAAACAGTGAATAGCATTGTGTGAAACTATCTGCCTCCACCATGAAACAGAACCTGCTTTAATGTAAATGTCATTTGAGAAGGCGACTTCATGTTTAGCTGTTAACATTCAAGTTGAGAGGAGCTTTGTTTTCTAACGTCGTTGTGAGGTGACAGAGGTCATGAATGAAATGGTTATATTGGTTGTATAATCAGGGGGAGGTGAAACCCCCCCATCCCCCTTGTAAGAGGTGATGGCATTTCTAAAACAGTGGCTTAACACCTTCTCTAAACGTCAGAACAAATTCAATATCTATACGTTGGCTAAGCTTAGCCTGAAGGTTTGAAAAGTACAAAGTGCATTTTAAAACTTTGACTTAAATGCTAAAATACCCTGAAGGCCTGAAGACTTTGGTTAACTTTCAACTTGCTAAATTATTACATTTTCTCTGTGGAAATTTAAATATTACCATGTTGCTTTAGCCCCTATGGACCTAAGATTGGGTAAACACTGTACTTGATGTAAATGAAAATAAGGCTTATGTTAAATATGTCGCAAAATGTATTGTGAGTACATGATCTAAGCCCTCAAACAGTTGGACATTTGGGCAACATTCATAAAATATGAGCAGAACAATTTTCTGTGCATTTGTAAATCACACCAATCCATGTGACATTTTGTTAAAAAAATAGCGGTATCAACCATTTTTTATTTCTGTCAAATTACATAAGGATTCTCCCTTAAGAATCCAAACAGCCAGATATTTATGCATTTGGCAGATACTATAATCCAAAACAGCACCCCTACAGTACATTCAGGTTATACATTTCATATACATGTGCTCCCTGGGAATCAAACCAACAATCTTTGCACTGCTAACACAATGCTCTACCAGCTGAGCTACAGCGAGACACACAATTTAAAATAAAATCTTGGTGATTTATCAACAAAAAGAATGTTCAAGCAAGAATGTGGTACCAAGACAAATTCTTTGCAACCTACTTGGCTGCAAAGAGAATTCTTTGTCATTATCAGAGTTGATGTAATATTACCCACAATGCACAGCTTAACAGGTTTTGGATGGACGCCCAAGTATTGCATTTCTTCGTAAGTCTTTCGACAAAACTGTTAAATAGAACAGCCAAGTCGCAAGGATTTGTTATCAAATACATGCCTCTATTATATAGCATTGGCATTGTTATACATTAGCATTAACAACAATATTAAATTACAGGCTAGTTCAAGCATGCTGAGATGAATCAGGCAAAACAGAAAAACCTGAAATTGAGAAAAGGGCCTTTACTTTCCCCATAATCCCTAACTGTTGTGCATGGATGTTCTTTAGAGTATATATTTTTAATCTGAGAATTGGTCACTGTTGAACACATGTAATGTCACACTTTCTGGCCGTTGGCTAAAATAGATGCTTTTCCAGCTCCTTAGTGATAGGGACAAAGATGTCTTTCATGTACGGCCAAATAGGGTCGGAAAAGTGTGTCGTGTTACACATGAACAGGTTCCCCTTCCGACTTCCAGCCGGGGAATCACGGACCTAGATTGTTTGTGATCTATCAGACTAAATCTAAGCCCTGTACATTGGACCTTCACTTCACCTGAGTTCACAGGTCAGGTCTAGCTTAAGGACTACCCAACCTGCTGCACAGCCAACCAGCAAAAAACTGCCATTTAATCCAGGTGAGAGTTTTCGGGTATGCTTAAAGAGGCTTAGAAAATCTACAAAGTGGCTGAAAGTTTAAATATCATTATTCACTGAACAGCCACATTGAATGAAAATGCTTTAGAGGATTTCCTGTCACTTCAAGAGGGCTTTAGATTTCTGTTTGAGGAAGTTTCTTTTAAGCTTGCAGATGGCTATTAATTTTCAGCATGGACAAAAGATAATTTAGAAAATAGAAAATCCAGAATTCAGTACAAAGGGGTGTAGAATCAAACATCTCTGACATTTCTACGGACCGCAAGTGAAGCTAATTTTGGTTAAGGGTCTTTCAGATTGTAAAAGTATTGCCATTTCCAAACAAGCCTAAAACCCAGAAAGCATCTTTAGAAAAAATAGGATATGGGAACAGCTTCGTAACCTTTACAGGAAAATCCACTGTACAATCTTAGTTAAAAAAATGTCCTGGATTCAGTACAATAAAGTTACGTTAAAGTCTGCTATAGTTAGTGTCTATGACATGCTGTTAATTACCACAGGAAAATTGTCAGTATATTAAAATTACAGTAATTACATTGTTTAAAATTACAGTAATGTGCTTATTAATAGATGGAAGTCAGTTTTGAAAGGTTTAAGACAGTGATGTATTTTTATTAGTGTCACTTCTGCTGTTTAAATAGTCTTTTGTGGTGGTTTTCTAGGCAGATGATATTCTTATAGTACCTGTGGGTGGAGACTGGTGCATGTTAACAATACTTAACAGTTAATTCATGTTCCTTTCTGGTATTCCACATGCCATACAAAAGTTGCCAGGTTAACACTGTCATAACATTATACTACATAACAAATATTAATTGTTTGTATAAACTAAGCAAGGTTATCACACTAGTCCTATGCTAAGAAATAAAATCTTAGGCTATTCTTTGAAAAAGTTGTGGAGGAAGAATGTACTAGTAATGTATAGAAGTTGTAGTGTTGCCTTGCCCCAATACTTTTATTGTAAATGTATTACTGTAAAAGTTTTGTTATTTTATTTTTTTTAAATGAAAGACAGTCAAAGACAGTCAAAGCAGTAAAAACTTTTTATAATAATCTAACTCTAATAATTCAAATTTAGTTTATTCAAATACTCTTTTAAATTATTTTTAAATCGAATTCAAATTTATTTGGTCAAATTTAAGCTAATCTCAAGTCATAATAGATTTACCATTCCTAAGAACAGATATACAGCTATTACAATAAAGAAAAAAATATCAGTACAGTTTTAAGCATCAGTTCAAACAAACACTTTTTTCTAAACATAATGCTAACACATATTTCTTGTGTAAACTACCCTAGAATGACCCAAAGTCTGAATTTTTTTTTCTTTCTTTTTCCTCTTTTGGCACAGTTTCGAAATCTCATCACTGTCTCTCTCTTCTCTCTCCACCTTCAAATGAGTGTGCAAGATTAAACATGAATGAAATTCCTTTCCCACTCATTTAACAGAGATGCAGACAGCTCACACTGTTATTTCAGCTTAATTAATGTACAGGCTTCTGCATTCTGCTCTTAGAGGACAGGAATATAATGAGGAGAATGTCTGATCTTCATCTCATTTGAAAACAAAGTTGCAGATCTTTACCATTGGAGATCTGTGTCTTCAGAGCATACAAATCAGAGCAAACAAATCCTACAGAAATCCTAACCTGTGGTTAGCCAAAATTGCTAGTTTCACAAATACAGTACAGGCCATTTGGCTGCTGTGATAAGTTCAGGAGAAACTGCAACAAGACAAGGTGATTTTCATTAGAAAAGTAGAAACTCATGAAAAATCATGTAGAAGACAAAAATGTTAAGAATTTTAGCATAAGAACATTCTTGTAGTGTTGGTAAAAGTATTTGTAGAAATGTGCTTTGCTGATTATATTATATTGCCATCCTACACTGACAAACCAGATACTGTTTAAACTACCCAGTCCTTGAGCCCTGATGTTATGTCTGCTCAACATCAGCAACAAAACAGTGACTATTTTTGCCAAGGCAGGAAACATTATTACTATTTTGTACACTTAGGGTTAGGCATCTGAACAAACACTAACTCTTAATATTAAACTTACATGACATTTTTTTTTTGCCTTTTTTGGCTTTATGCCATAAACATGAACGATAGATGCGCTATTGCTATTACAAGCAATATGATTTGTGATTTTTGCCTGTCGTATTGTTAAATGGGGGGAAAATTGAATAAAGCTACATTTGAGCCATGTATAGCAACTTAAATATCATGAAAGCATTTGACAAGCAACCACCCATACTGTAGCACATGGCCCGGGGACTGCACAGCAATGCGCTGGCAAAAAGCCATAACACCCTAGCATTATGACAGTCAGTTTTGCAAAAGCAAGTACCATTCACATTTTCTGCAGATAAAGCACACATTTTATTAAACCTATACTAGTTAAATATTGAAATATATAACTTTATTTCACAAGATTTACTGCCAACAAGTGGTAACTATTTCAGCCATATTTGTGAACGATTCTGCTGGTTTAACTTTTTAAACAGAGTATGTCTGAAACACTAACAGAGTGACAATAACAGCATGTCTGTGATGTCAGAGGTCAAAGGGTCATGTGTAGACAAGGTAGAGGGACAGTCACACCTGGAGTGGAGATCTTCTCTGTTAATGACATCTAAATGACAGGGGACAGTGAGGGTTCAGGGCAGTTTAAAAGCATTTAAATCTCTGTCTGTCTGTCTTACAGCTGCTGTGTATATGTCAAACAGCAGATCCGAGAACACAGCTGGGCAGCCCTACACACCCTTTCCTCCGTCTCTTCGCACAATACATACAACACATGCATGAAATGCACATGCACACAATCCTAAAATGCAGTTCAAAATGTCCTTTTCAATAAAGGGGTTATCCTTAAGCATGACACGTAAGATAATGCATAACAGTACTGACCAACAAATAACTCAGAATGACTTCATTTATTTAATGTCATAATGTCAATAGTAACAGTATTAAGCATTAGTCTAGAAACCTAAACTGACCTATGAATATTTTAATAAGATATAAAGCTAAGTCTTACACAGTTTCAGAGAGTTTGGTAATAAAATGTAACAAAGTGCAGGTATGTGAGTCCTGTGGCACTGAGTGGGCTACAGTCAACTATATAAGACACAGTGGCCCACGGGCAGAAGCTCACCCCACTAAAAAGTTTGCGTGTATCAGCAAGCCTGACTGAAGGGGGGAGATAGAAAGAAACAAGCCAGAAGTGATGATTTACATCCCCTCCTTTCTTTACATATAACATGAATCATGGTATGAAGATGAAGGCATCAAACAAGGCTGAAAAAATCAATTTCATCAATGTAAATAAAAGTTGGCTCCAACTTTCATGAGGCTTCAGGGACCAACAGATGTCTTATCACCGTATTGATCCAGTGAAACAAAGCACAAAGGTGCAAGGCTAAAAAAAGCAGCAACATTTTGTGGAGGATACCCCTTGCATGGGGAAAAGGCTTGTTGAATGTTAACTGACACAGATAAGAGAGATTAAGTTACTACTCAAACACGCAGCCCTCACTTCGTTGTATTTGCAGTGCACAACAGTGTTGTTTTAGGGTAGAATGGCCCTTGTTTTGACTAGAAGGTAACTTGCTTTTATCAGGGGCATATTGGGGAGCTCATGTGTATCCCCAAGCTGTTAAACAATTAAAGCTCAGTCAAAAGGATAAACACCTGTTAAGAAGTAAAAGATAACAATGTAAAATAATTCACAAGTTAAAGCTCTTTTGCATCTCTTTTTTTTACAGCTTATTTACATACATTTTACATCTGAATTCTGATTTTACACATTAATTGACTCATTTGTGTCTTTTCTTATCAAGAATTTTAGGAGAAACCTCATATGACAAAGTTGATACTTAAATTAAACGTACAAGAGAGAACTCCATTAATCTCCAAAGCCATGGAAACCTCTCAGTAACAAACATTTATTTTAGGCTTTTTTATATTGCAAACTGTTAAAGTATTGCAATAGTATTTAATAATGTGTAACAACAATATTGCTTTGCAACTAGGCACTTTTTGAAATGTTTCCGTTAGCTAATACTAACTGGAAAAAATATTTTTAAACAAAATTATATATTGCAAAACTGTCTTGCAAAAATTATTTGTTTCTAAGGGGTGGTTTCATTACTAGCTAAAAGCTTTAAATGGATAGACACTTTTGGTCGTTAAAAATCATCCAAGCAGTTTGTCACATGTTTTCCTTTAGGGCCGTTTCCTTCTCCCTGGGCTGGAGGTGATAAGGTCACATAAGCAGTGTTAATGGTTACCTAACATCTGACATGTGGGTCTGTCCAAGGAATAAAATGCATTAGTTTATTAGATGACAGACAGAGAGAGCGTTCTGGTTGGAAATAGGGAGGTAAAAGAGGGTGGGAACAGCTATGTAGATGAACACCGATGTGTCTTTGTCATGAATGAGAGAACGTTGCATGAATGCAGCTCATTACGACCCCAACAATGACCATGAGCATGCACATTCAGATGAGGAGCAGCAATCACACTAACAAAGACACAGCCGTAAAGCCACAAAGTACAGACAAGAGAGCTGTATTCTGTGAGATGTATTTGAATTGCGAGTTGCAAATGAACAGGAAAAGGAAAGTGTGGATGGGAAAGACATACAAGCAGGGAGAGAGAGAAGAGTAGCGTGAGATACGAAAAACAGATGTGCCATTTAATGAGGCTTACAGTACATGTGCACGACTGTTATAATCTGCCAGAGACACATTTATGATTAACACATCGTATAACTAACATCACAAAAATAGAGAAAATCAATTTGAATTTTATCCAGCAACAGCTAATTGGGCATTTCCTGCTTTTAAATGGTGAATTTGGCTAAATACTGTGTAAAATAAATGCTTAATAAATATACACTTTTCATTATTTAAAGTTAAGTCTACCATCTTGGGATGAAATATCACAGTAAATAAATAACCTCACTTAAAAAAAATCCATAAATTATCAGTAAAATATTCTCCCAAGGTACATGGTCATCGTGTTTCAATAAGGCATCAAATTCAACCCTATACTAATGTGTTGTGCATAACCAACATGTCATAACAGAATACTGGCAGGTATTTGGACATAACAGAAAACAAATATGACTTTAAAAGTGAGCCGAAACCTAATTCTCACACACAAACGTTTTTTTACACTCCACAACATTTTCAACAAACAGCTCATAAGCAGAAGAACAGGATTGTAATTTAGCCTGAAGCAAACATGCTGAAAACATGAAGCACTTCAAAGCGACCGCTTTATCACCTGCATCAACCCAGCTTATTAAAGTTACATGCATATTACATATTAATGCCTGCACAATTAAAATAAAATGAGATCCGCTGTTTTTTCCAATAAGCTTTCATCATCAGCAACTTCATAAAAAATATTGCACTTTTAAGTTCTGCAAAAAAGATGGACAATTTTAAAGATGCAATAAGAGGTTTACTCACCAGTAACAGAAACTTTCATGGTGGCTTCCAGAGGTCTGTTATTATCCAGATCTTTGCTGAGTTTTAGCTCTCCAGTATCCGGGTTTAGAATGAGCAAACTTAGCTCATTTCCTTCAATAAAACTGTATTTGAGTTTATCTGACACATCTGGGTCATGGGCAGGCACCTTTCCTATAATCCCAGATGGGAAGCTGTTGGATTTATTTGTCACATAATTATTGAAGATAACCTCAAAATTCTTCAAGATTGGATCATTGTCATTGACATCTTCAAGACGAATGTGGACAATTGCTCTGCTGACCAGAGGAGCAGACGTGGCCTGTACAACTATAATATACTCCATTTTGGTCTCATAGTCCAAATCCACAAGTGCTTTTAAGTCTCCAGTAAATATATCCAAGTCAAATACCTCAGGGATATTTCCTTCCACAATCTGGTATAATATCTGAGCGTTGGTTCCTTCATCTGGGTCCATGGCGGTGATTCGTGCCACCACTGAATCCACAGGACTATTTTCTTTGACATAGATAAACAGTTCATCCTTCTCAAAAACAGGGGCATTGTCATTTATGTCCTGCACGGAAATCTGGATCTCTACTGCTGCTTTTAGAGGAGGAACACCCCTATCTACTGCATATGCCTTCAGGTTATATACCGGAACATTCTCTCTGTCCAGCTTCCGATTGGTTCTGATAATTCCTGAATAGGGCTCGATCATGAAATCTCCCTCGCCATCGTCACCACCTTGAAAGGTGTAGCTTACCCTTCCATTGGACCCTGAGTCACGGTCAGAGGCAGATATCTGGAGCACACTGGTGAACACTGGTGCATCTTCAAACACAGCACCCTGATATTTGTCCCTCCCAAA
>JAZGTK010013561.1:0-14251 GCA_036877625.1 Ambastaia sidthimunki | reverse complement strand
AGAAATTCAAAGACAGGCCTTAGAGTAAAAAAAAGGCAAGCCTGGATAAAGAGAGATTGTTACATAAAGCAGGTCCTCTCTGTAGCCCCCCGATACGGCCATTACCAGTTTAAACTCCTGCTGTGTAAACTTAGCGAGAGCTGAATCTACCACTGTGTAAATACACAAAAACAGAGAAAGAAGCAACATGGAGAGGAAGCGTTTAAGGGCAAATCTTCAGAATGTGCGTTCAACATTCCAAGAATCTAAATCTCCGCTTCTGTTTCTGGGAATACACTGGATGTGTCCATGTGTGTTACACAACCTTCGAAAACATACACAATAACCTCCTTTTCCCTTTAACCATGGCCTCAAAGCACACTGACCAAACTTTTCAGTTTTAAGAAAACTTTTCTTTGTTTTAAGAAAAAAATGCAACAGCAGTTGATGTGTAAATATAGTATGGGAGTTGCCCAGCAATAAGAGTTGATGTGTAAATATGGGTGGTAATGTGCTCATTTCAGACTTCAATACCACAATGATTACAGAATGTGCTCGTTTTGCAGCTCATTAGTTAGTATGACTGTATAGTTTACTGAACAGTGGCACAAACACACAGAATACTGACCAGTGGTTCGGCCATAACCACCTCAATCTTCTTCTCAGCAAGCACCGCAAACTCTGCGAAGAGACTTTTGATGACAAACTCTCCGGGCTTGAGCTCGGGGTCGATGGTGATGGTGGACATGGTGACGGGGTGGATGCTACACTTCTCCCAGCTGGGGGGGGCCGAGGGGGAGGTTCCTCGCCTACTCACACTGCTGTTGCTTACAGGGACAGAGGCTGTTGAGAGACAGAGAGACAGTCAGTTATGAAGCATTATGAACACATAAGCAATTATAAGCTTAGGTGTTCAGTGGAGCAGAAAGACAAAATCTCACTACAACCAAAACACACCATTGACAACTATTAAAAGACAGCTCATTATAAAAAAAGACAATGCAAATATGAAAACAAAGCATTTAACTAAACAACTAAACCACACTCCTAATGTATAATTCTTTGTGGCACGTGGGTAAACTTGTGCATGCAGTAATTAAAAAAAATCAGACCTGAAAATAATATAAGTCAATCACAGGTTAAAGGTCAAGTCAAATATCAGGCAGTAACAATTGGAGGCCTATGGATTGATGCATCCCTAGTTGAAAAAAAGGCTTAATCGCTATAAAAAAACAACAACAAAAAATACCTGAACATGGGATACAACAAGGACAAGATCAAATCAGAGAGAAAAAAAAAATAAAAAAATCACATGCTTTCACTTGTAAAACAATTAAAGACAGACATGCATCTAAAACTGAAAATGAACATTTATGTTTGCACAAAAATGTCTGCACCAAAACAGAAGAATTGCCTGAGAAATAAAGTTCCCAAACTGCTAATGCATTCATTTAATTTGCTTGTTGTGCTAACTTGTTTGTTGCCATGGGAATAGGTGAAAACAAATTCCTCACCAGAGCCCAAAAATGGGTTAGCTCAAAGGTTAGCTCAAAAATGCATAACGCGGCTGGATACCAACAGGCAGAGCAGAGGCTGTTCTGCTTCAATGGAAGTAAATGCAAATGGCTTAGTACTCCAAATAAAGTAAAATAAAATGATAAAAAGCATTATATAAAATGCTTCTCACAAAAAATTGAGTACCATCTTGTTAATCTTCGACATGTTCGCCATTTAGCAGCATTCCAATCAAATAAAGTATATATTATACACACAAATATTGGGTAGCATGATCTATTTAATTACACTTAACAATATTTGTATCGTTACTTTTTTGTATGAAATGGATTAGGTTTATAAACATTTCCCTTGCACTGTCATTTATTTTGGATTATTCAATCCAAAATTGTCATTCAAGTTTTTTTCTTCAGCAGCTGCTTCCGTTTACATTAAAAATCATTCAATATGAATAATTTTCATGTGCACACTGCATTTCCCCATATCAAAGTTTCTTTTATTTGACCTGTTCAAATGGCATTCTGTGCCTGTTTTTTAACTAAATATTCAACTTTTGTAAAACTTAAATGGCATTTCGGTTGGAAATTCTGTGCATCCTACTCTTTATCAAAAGTAAACACTGATCTGCTATAGCACCTGGTACAAACATGACTGAAACCTGCACTTATATACCACACACAATTGTTTCCTTTCCTAAAACCCCAGATAAAGATTTTACCTGTGGTTTACCACACACACACACTTTCAATCCAGTCCTGAATGCAGAAAAACTGGAAAAACTGTGCGTCACATGTCTACCCTCACTCAGGAAATACCTGCCCTTGCCTCCAAAAGGTTGTAGAGTAAGCCATGAAGAAACCAGGGAAGCTTAAACAAAGGGTGAATAAAAAATTCTTATGAAATTAAATGAGTTTTTCAGAGGAGGACACAGGTCACACCTAGCAACTCTGACATTTCATAATACCCAAAAACACAAACATTCACACACTCATAGGATGAGAGAAAGCACACACATAAGACTCCAAACTACAAGCTGCTTGTATGTTTGATCGTCTATGTAACACTTATTCTTTGTTTTCTGTTTAGCAACTCTTCCCCATCCTATGATGTCATACAGTTGACTTTCATTGGCTGGCAGCCTAACAAGGTCTCAAATCCTCCTCTGATTGGCCGACAGGCCTGCTGATGTGCAGGCTAAAGTTCTTTGTACTTTTTCACTTAACAAGGCAGAAAGGGTGAGTAAAAGAAGTGAAAAGGGAAAAATGTAAGGCATCCCTTCCTCTTCATCCTTCTCTCAATTCCTCTTTATGTTGGATAATTTGTGATACACTGGGCTGCATTGCTGACCCCATAGCACACATTTGTGTCGCAAAGTGAGGCAGAGTCACAAGGAATGAAGTCACAACACAGTAGCCATTAACGTGGACAGTTTGGAAAAATATTCTCTAGGACATTCTAAAACTGAACCTCACTCCATGGTCTCAAAACCTGATTCGTTGACTGCAAGTGAACTCGCTCAGCTAGGCTCTCTTTGCTTTATTACTCTCACCTGCTGCAACTGCTGTCTTAAAGGGACAGCACAACCAAAAATTTTATTTCAAAAACATTAATACAAATGTCTAAAGTTAAGCAGCTATTGCTTTACAAAAAAAGTTTATAGCGACCAGTTGCTCTCGAACTCCAAAAGAGCAAAGAAACACTGTTATCAGCATAAACAGTCTGTGTGACTTAAAAACTTGGAATATAGTTGCCATGTTAGAAACAGAGAGAATTTAAAACCATGGAGTTATGTAAATACTGTCAAATGTATCAGTTTATTTCCAAATAAATACATGGCATATGAAACATGAGGGTAAAATATGACGTTATTTTTGGGCAAACTGTCACTTTTATATAAAACATCCCTTTACCTCTGGAAGTGAGCAATGCAGATGTGGTTTGTAAAGGGGCAGTACAGACCAATCACACACAGAAATTAAATAAACTAAATGACATCACCATCTACACTACACTCTGCTATTTAAAGCTCAGCACAGGCGGTGACAATCGCTGATATCAATGCCCTCCTGATCACTGCAGTGTGAGGGTGCGCGTGACTGTTTAGGTGCCAAAGACCAGACCCGCTGGTGCATTGTCTCTTAAACATTCACCTTCAAGCAGAGCAAGTTTTAAGGGGCAAGCCCAGCTTACCAAGTACTATAACCGCACATTCAAAGGTAAACTGTTTTGACCAAAACCCAATTAAACCTGCCAAACTCTTGAGACTTTTTTGCTCCAAATGGTCAGGATCTAGGTGTGTGTACATATGGTATTCTGCACAGTGTAAGGGCCACATCATCAAACCACATAAATCTGAAGAAAAGCCAAGACCATGCGGTACACTCCAGGACCCAACCTTTAATTTTATGCAGCATTAAACCAGAAATGTTATTACTTAGGCAGCTAGTTATAAAAAAATGTCAATAGTTTATCTAATGTCCCCTAACTTGGTCAGCTTTACCATGATAGAAGCTAATCTTAAGGAAAATACTGACCGTAAATGAAGGCTGTTTACATTAACACCTACCAATCACACCTCTTGCCGTGGTAATCCCTGTTTGCTGTGTTGGAAAATGTCTTTTTTGGGAATGCAACAATGCATGAAATCAAGCATGCATAGCTACAAATGCTACATACTTGTATAAATATGATATAAATCGGCTGTTCCTTTGTTATATGTAAATAATGTAACGCAGTTTACAAAAATAAGTTCAGTCGTTTATAATAAGTTCAGTTCACAATACTATGTTCAGAAGTTTCCAACTACTTCCATCTTGAATGTGATTTAAATGGTTTACAATGTCTTTTCATGTTTATGTGTTTAAAAAACAGAGTTTAATCTGCCATAGCCCTTATAAAGTGTAAACATTATCCGCAGTGTCTCAACTTGCCCAGATTCCACTGTGAGACTCTCTTCAGATGCCATTTACACACACAGACCCATTTACTTGAATTCAACTGCTGTTATACAGCCTTACTTCTCATTCTGAGACATAAAGTTACGCCTTTGACCTTCGACCACAGTGGGAAGATAGAATCTACTGGCCAAGTCAAATGTTGCCAGCTCTTGAAACTAGGTCTCACCCCTTATTGTTTGAACAGAGAGGCTCAACGCAAAGGAATTGGCACTAGCACACAAGATTTGGAGCAAAAGCGAGAGAGACTTACTGCTGCATGCCAACCCCAAGTGACATTTCTTCCCAAGTGACTGTGCTGGATCTTACTGGCTGTTGATGAGCTAGTTAACCCTAGTCAACAGTGTCTGTGTAAAATGCTACATTTTTAACTAAAATCAACACCAAATCTGATAAATCCATAAACTAGAAGAACTAGGTAATCAAACAAAAGCAATGAAACCACATCTTTCAGGCATCATCTCAATTAGCATGTTGCTAGTGAGGGGTCATTTGACCGGTTAGCACAGTCGGGTTAGCCCTGCTTTAAGATCCTGTAACTATACTATCAGCCATTCAAAAACAGTAATGTACACTGATAAAATAAAAAATTGGTTGGGAGCAACATTCCTTGGGAGCAACCCAGCGAACAAATTTTCACAGAACATTTTAGTGAGGAAGGCCTAAAGGGAAGGGTCATTAAATGTTCTATAAATCGGCTTTTGTTCTTCTGTCTCTAAGGGAGCTTGGGTGTTAGTATCTCCCCATCCACAGCAGTGAGCTACACAAAGCCAACATGTCACCTGTGTTTTGGGCTAGAAAAAGCAGAATCAGTCTCCAGCTACAGCTGGGCCTAAACCTATGACTACTGCTCAATCCATACAGATTCACAATCCACAAAGAACATCTATAACCTGCAATTAATCTTCTGCATTTCCACAGTGCTTAAGCAAGAAGACTGGTGGCTGATAAGGTTTCTGTGTGAGATAATATAGGAGGCCTGCTGGTAAACTATGTGTGAAAGTCATCAAGAGTCATACTATATTGAGACCAGGGTGACACAGCTGTCGTAATATTCACACAGCTCACTTAAGTATATATTCTGTATCTTATGGACCTAAATTTGTAAACCACCGCAGAACTTCAAAAATACACATTGACAGTAATTTGATGTACATGTACTAGAACAAATTTGTGTGTGTGTGGCCATACATTGCTATATACAGTATGTGTGTGTGTGTGTGGTTACTATCACTTTGCTTTTATACTCCACTGGGATTGCTAATGTTTCCTTTCATTGATCAGACTCTCACTAGCTCTTCCACGATCATCACACACACACACCACTTCCTATAATATCAGACCAACATAAGAAACCCAAGCCCTTCAGAGAGGACATCAGTCAGGAGAAAGACAGGAAACAAGGTTACTCAGGCTCAGAGGAGAACCTAGTGAGGAGTAGAACCAAAAAAAAGCTTTTTAACCAAAGGGGAATGTGAGCACTGTTAAACACACCAACTAACACATCTGAAAGTTTATTTGCTATTCTGCCCCAAGTCCCAAGTGCTCATGGCTGTGTGTTTATGTCCCTCTGAGACTATATGTGCAGGCTGTGCTCTGAACAAGCAACTCCTATTAGGGACAAACATGCTATACCTTATACAGTGTATAAAAACCAGTCACATTCATAAACATCAAGCAGCACTAGTCTGCATTTACGCAGAGAGGAGGATTTCTATGCAGGGCTTTAAAACCAGCAGGAATGTAGCACATTTTAATGCACGGTAAAAAACAACCATGGACTATCCTGCCTCATGTTCAAGCTGTAGCATATTGGTGAAAGCTTGATCTGAGCTAGCATTTCATCTTCATAAAACACTCGGTGACAAGGAGAGTTACTTACAGTTCCCACTCCAGGACTTAAGCAGAGACTTGATGCTGATCTCAAAGAACACAGAATCCTGCAGGCTCAGCATGACGCCAGCAGAGGACTGTGGGTAAAAACAAGGCACTGATTTCTCCAGCCAGTCCGGCTAGCTTCTGCAGGGCAAGCGTCCACCGTGTTCACCTGTGCATCCTGTCTTGTCAGCTAGAAGGCAAAGTTTCAGCCTCTGCCCAGGCTTGTGATAAAGCACATGCTGCAGAACGCACACCAAAACACGTGTGCTGTCACACACACACGCTCTCTCAGATCAGCTGCAGGGCTCTGGGAGGCCCATAAGGACCCACAGAAGACAAATTGAGACAAGAGAGGCAGCAAAACAAGAATACGTTGTGTCCTCAGACAAGACTTCCAATGACACACAGGAGTATTATCCGGTCCATCCAGCCCAGAAAGCTGCTTTCAAAGCATGCAGGGAAACTTTGTTCCGGGAATGTGTGAGCGTCTGAGTGAAAGAGGCAATGGTGAGGATGGACTCCCAGCTGAGAGCAGCAGCGTTTTTTGCTCGCGTAACTCTTCCTATCTGTGCTGGGTCCTAAAGCTCACCAGACACGCATCCAACTCTCCCGCTCCAATCGCTCCCCTCCTGTAGTCCCATTCACTTTCTATCTCTCTTACCCACCCTCTCTCTTTCTTTCATTCTGTGAAGAGAGTGTTTGTTTCAATGGCAGAGTAAGAGGAGGGGAGGGTGATGTCATCAACACGCTGCTAGCCTGCTCTGGCCTTTTTCCAGCGCTTCAAATACATGTCATTACAGCTACAGCTCTGCTGTTTTTTACTCACTCCTCACTTTCTCCATCCATTTTTCACTTCCTGTACCAATATTGATGTCACCAGCAACTGCAGTGAAGTGTGCATAGAGGGGAAGAGAGAGTGAGAGAGAAATAAAAAGGAAATCTGGAAGGTGTGGATGTTATATCATTTACACACACACACACACACGTTAAAAGATTAGCTTATTGTTACATAGTTAAAACTATGTATATTTTTGCACTATGTTTTCCATATAGTGGACTAGCTTTTTAGCCAAGTGTTCTCAAGTCAAGATGGCGAGAGTAACAGATCAAACTTTAAATCACATTTTAAACTTTAAATTTCGGCATTTTAAGGGTTAACAGCCCCAGTGTCATTCATTTTTATTACGTAAACAAAGAATGACAATGGTCATCTTTTGTGTTTTATAAAAGAAAGTAATTTGCGTTTTGAATATCCTTTTTTTTGGCTGAACTGTTCCCTTAAATAGATAAACTTGTATTTCAATTAAGTCCAGTGCAAAGAGGAAATGGTCTGTCTAAAAATAGAAAAATTTTCCCTAAGTTAGCAATGTATACATTGCACAGACGGTGACTGTTTGGAAAAGTCATCTCTTCGCAATTTACATTGACGCACAGACATCCACACACACAGCTGGAGTAAGTGATGCTTGACCTATGAGGTAACCAATGCCCTGCTTGCTGAAGAGGGTGCGGCAGTCTGGGTTTATTCATTGAGTAATGAAAAAGCCATGTTGTAAGATCAGACAGAATGACGCACACCCTGGACATTAAAGAAAAAAACACAGCACAAGCTAATTAAACTTTTGCTATGACACATTTTTTTATTAAAATAAAACTTAAATATGTTTATAGTTTGATCAATAATCAGGCCCCTTTTATTCTATAACTTGTTACCAAAGACAGTAAGGCAGTATTGGCAAGCAGAAATTCTCTATACCTAGAGTATTTAGGTAATATATGAAACCTCAAAAATAGCTGGAGGGCTTATACAATCATATGGCTATATTATTTATTACAATATTACATCAATATATTTGAATATCAAGTCTATGTAAGAAGCTCCAGTTTCTGCAAGTTTAATTGAATACCTACCACTGATCTTGGGCATCTTAAAAAACAAGCGTGATTTACTTATGTGTATCTTTATTCTATTCTTTGTAATTTGTCTTCATGTTCTTTATTTCTAGGGGTGTAACAACAAACCAATGCCACTGTTTGGTTCATAGCATAGTTTTGAAGATACAATTCAGTTTGGTTCGGTTCTGTTTGCCTTGGACAGGGTTCATGGCATGGCACTCAGCAATCCTAAAGAACACTATGTTTACTTTTAACTTCATAATAAAAATAATACTTGAGAACAGTAACTTTAGACCACAGGGGAATTCCATATTAGAAGCTCACATGAGGGATTAATAAATTTTGGAGGCAGGACTTGTGGGAGTCATTGTAAAAAAAAACATTAAAAATGATTCCTGCATTTTTAGTGCAGTAATCTTTGAAAACAATCAGCAGTTTCATGTAGCGATCTACGTTCAGAAAGAAAGCAAGAACACTTTTATTTACACACAGATCCCTGCACTCACGCGAAGAAAGTGTGTGCTGATTCGCTTACACTGATTATGAAATTAGACAAAGAAAAAAAATAATTTGTTGATCTGCGTTTTAATTTACAAGTTCATAAATATTTGCAGGAATTTCTCAGATTATTAGCTCAAACCTGTGGAAAAGAGAAAAAATGTGCGCATTCAAATGTCAAGGAAGAAAACTTGTTTTGTGACAAGGTAATGTGAGGTCAATCTCAACAATGGGCCAGGGCTGGGTCAGAGCAGCAGGGGGCGAGGGCTTTCGGTACGCCATTAGAGTACGGTGTCGTGTACCATGGGTGGGGTATTGTGGCTTTTCAGTTTGGTTTTGAATATCGTTACATCCCTATTTATTACCGACCATTAAAGTGTCTTAAAAATATTTTGAAAATGCTTGAAAACTGGCCTTGTTTTATGGCCTTTTTCAGTGCAGTCACAGCCGCTTGTATAAAATGCCAATCAGGACAGGAGTACATTTTGTGGATACCAATTAAACGCAGAAGGAAATAACACATGACGACTCCATATCACATTCTATATCACACATTTAGCACACTTTCAATCACAATCTAATCAACTGTGATATGCGCAGCGTGATGTTTACAGTTTTTGTGTTTGGTATTTGATGATACCCAGCCCTAAGTCCTGCCACCTCCAATCACAAAGACATGAGTGCATGACATCATCTGACCAGAGCCCTGAGAGCAGATAAGAGAGTGGACACAAACAGATTCCACCGATACCACTCACAATCTCTCTGTCTTTCCTTCCCCCCACCTCTCCTTCTCCCTCTTTCCATCACTTGACTGTCCCTCCCTGCTGGAGTTATGCAAAGCGAGAAGGCAGCATTGTAAACAAACATTGGGTACAAAAGCCCGTATTGTGAAGACTGCAGCACAAGGCTTCCACTCCCACACTCACACATAAACATAAATATACACACATGCACAAACAAACACATTATATGGAATAACACTTGTGGATAAAGTAGTCAAAGACGCTGCTAGTCAATGGTTAAGCATTTAGGAGTAAAAAAAAAAAATCAAATAGTCAATAAGCAATCGAAAGACATTTACAAACTTTTACAACATTTACGAGGTCGGTTCTTAATATTTTTGGTTTTATGTTGCCACAATCTCACTTGGGCTGTGGGTCTCTGCCTTTTCGGCAATACAATCTGTCATGCTTGATAGTGTGCACTATCTTGATAGTTGATACTATACTTAATAGTCAAGATAGTCAGAATGTTAGTTTCCTGTGAAAGTGACATCATTGTTTTTTTCACACACTGAACCAATCTAGGGGCCGATCTGAGATGAAGATCAAGTTCATTTTATTTATATAGAACTTTTTTGCGTTACAGAAACAAGTTTTAGAAAAAAGTAGTACATAAAAGAAATATAGAACACAGAAAACACATAAGCAACATAAAATACATGGTGTTATCACAGTACAACTGTGATATTAAATTATGAAAGGACAGGAAATAGTATAAAATATAACAGATCAGGTGAACAGCAACACAGTGATGATAAAGGGATACAAGTGCTGCATAATGCTTTTAAATGCTCTTACTCTTTAAAAAAATAAAAAATGCTATTCTATTTGCTTAATATGACCTCAAATTCAGCCCAGTTTTTCCCCTCTGCACTAAGAAGCTAAAAACAAAGCTAGGGCTGAGAACTGGCTGTTCCTGCATGTACCACACCCATTAAAATAAAGTCAGTCCATAATCACATGATGGTCCAAAGACTGCCATCTCTCTCTCACACGGACGCACACACATGCACACACAGTTTAGGATAAACAGAGTGATCCTGTTCATCACCAATGGAATGCTGTTCTGTTGTTAACAAGGTGCAACTGTCATAAAATTGCCTAATATACAAATCCTGAGTCAGACCCAATCCCAGCCTTACTGTAACTTAAACCAGATTCTGATCTGGATCAAAAACACATTCACATCTAAAAAAAATCTGCTGGGAAGATGAAACAAGCATTCTGCAGACAGACTGTAAGTGCTTTTGGACAGTGTGCAGGCAATAGACACTGACAGACAGACAGTCTGTTGCAGGGCCTGCAATCCCATGGGCCATGGTGAGAGTGCATTTCCTGTACTGTGCATTACAGCACCCTGCAAATGTAAAAGGAGAGTGACAAAGGAACGAAGCAGAGAGATGGGGAGTGATGGAGAGAGTAAGAAAGAGAAGGAGGTGGAGAAAGAGTCTGATCAATGGGGACAGTAATTCTATCAGAGGTTGTACAACCTTGGTTTGCAACATTGTAAAACCAATATTTAAACTGCAACTCCCATAATGCAAAGCTGCAAAAGTGCAGACAACGGAATAAAGAAAGTAGTAAAAAGCTATAGCAAAAATGTGAAATTATTATGAAATGCATGACATGCTTATTTGAACCATGGTTCAACCTAAAGAAATAATTCACCTTAAAATGAATGCTTGTTTACTCACCCCTATGTCTTTCCAAACCTGTATGACTTTTCACAAAATGCTCATGTGAATTTGAATGACATAAGCGTGAGTAAATGTTGACAGCATTTTCATTTTCTTTTTTTAGACCGTTTTGTTTTCAGTGATGTTGGAGGCTAGCTGAGAACAAATGCACCTCTCAGCACCAATGCAACAAATACACATGCTGCAAGGAAAGATGCTATTGCAAAGTGGTGAAAGCCAGTGTTTTTTTAGAGAGGGGGACAGTTGATGTGCTAGCCTAACTATTCCACTGATCGCACATCTGATCTCCCGCAAAACTGACAAGTCTGAAATGCAGTCAGCTAAAATCATGAGAGAGAGAGAGAGAGAGAGAGAGAGAGAGATAACAAAGACAACATAGATGGAAAGAAAGGTTAGAGAAAATTAAGATTAATGAACAATGGATTAAGTGACAAAAAAAGACTTGCTAAAAACAAGAAAAGTAACAATTCATCACTGATGTTCTATTGTACATTATTTTGACAACTGCAGTGTTGAACTTAATGAACTGTACTTGTGAGGCATATTCTGCTCTTCCACTTGTGATAATGAATCACATACTACCTGACAGAAAGCATCACATAGAAATAGTGATAAAGAGAAAAAGAGGGTGTGGCTGGAGCATTACTGTGTCTGGTTTGAAAGCTTGATCACTAAAACCAATGTTATTAGACACTGTAACACGGTGCAGAGTGGCCATATCTTTACTTTCCCTAAATATAACTAGTTCTGCGCTCAGCAACATCCAGGGCAGAAACACAATAAACGTAACCACCATCAAAACACCAGTAATATCAACAGCAACTGCAGTGACTTAAGTGAATTGATATAATAGCAGCCCATCAGAGCATCAGTTATGTAACACGCTGAACAGGGCAGGTCCCTGTGATTGTCTGTAAATCTGCCTTCCAGCTGAAGAAACAGGTTGAGCTGGGGATGGGCACTACCCAACAAAACATAAAAATGTTCCCGATGAACCATAGAAACCATATCAATTCAGAAACAAATCAAAGCAATTAGACAATATGAGAATATAAATTGGAGAAAAATATGACTCGAGCTTTACAGATACCAAATCATTAAAAAAAATTGGTCACTGATCAGAGTCATTTGCCATTTTGAAAATGTTACTAGGTAACTGCAAGGAAAAGGTGTTTTTCCTATAATTACAACAATACTTTGGCAATATCCCAACCACAGTATTTCAAAATGGGAAGAAGGCAGTTTTGGTCAGTAGTGTGACTACCAAACAAAGCTGAAGTTTAACTACAATTACAACCTAACTTACGGTGTATCTAGCTACTTTGTCAAAGAATAACTGTTCTGTAGAGCGGCTGGTAGTGTGTTCTAAAACACTGGGAGAACTGAGGTTTACACCCACACACACACACACACACAGAGGAACATGAACATGTCCTGGCAGGTAAACTAAAACCCGAATCACTCACATCACTCATTTTGGGGAAAGCAAGGTGTGGTCTGGGTGCAATATAAACACCCGTAAACATATTTTCGCTTATTAAAACACATTGAGAGAAGGTCAGGGTTTGACCTTCAAAGAAAAGCACAACTGAGCTGATTGAAAACTCTCGGTCCAGATGTGCTGGTGTTTTCAGTCATATTTGAATGTGCAGTGGTCAATTTGCATTTTGAATGCAGAGTCACATGAGAGATCACACACCTAACGCTGGAAAAGAAAGAGTGGTCGTATCACCACACACAAATGCTCATTTATCCCTGTGTAACCCTGCATCATTATCCCCGTATGACTCATGAGCATGTAGACAAACACTAGACTGTATTCTCTGATCAAATGCAGAGCCATAGGGAAACAAGCCCTCCTCCTCAGCCATAGTAAACCACAACAGTCTCTTTTCACAACAGAAATTAACAACAGAAATAAGCTTTTATACAGGCCCAGTCCAAGACCATATAAGTATAGATATCTATATATATATCCATATACATACATATATAATGATTGGAACTGGTTGGACAACGAAACATGGTGACTTGGGGTTGGTGGAGGGGTTGAACAAAAAGATAGCTTGGTGACATCAGCTAAAAAGGAAATTCATTTCAGAGGTAGAACAAGTTGTCACGGCTTAATGACTTTTTTTTGATAAAGTTTACACATAATACTGTACTGATAAACTTTCAACATGAAAAGCGCTACACAAACAAATTTGATATAATTTTAGCTGAATGGATACATTCACAAACATTAAAGGGTGAATTCTGATATGTTGACTTAAAGATCAGTTTTTCACCCAGGTATCATCTGTACTAATAGTTTGACATTCTATCTTGCATAGATGTTTTTAGCTATTTTATCCTCCATAACACACTGTTCAGAGTCTTGCTGTCATAGCTCAGAACTGGAAAACTAATGCTAATTAAGTCACATGATAAATCATTAAGACACAAATTATTGTATTATCATAGTCATGTTACAAAACAATATCTTTATGGAATAAATCCGTCATAAAATCGAAACAATTAAATAATATTACCCATAACGACTGCTACAGATTTAAATGCAAAGAATAAAAGGAAACCACATGGGGCCCACAGAGAGAATTATATGTTTATTAACTGCATCCTAAGTTGACATGATGTATTGTCTGTCTCTGTGGTAGTTTAACCCATTACTTCCCAAATTGTTTTTGAAACTTCTTTTTTGCACAGCTTTTTAAATAAACATATTGTTTTATTATTTAGTTATTTTTATTTTTTTTATTTAGTTTCAGTTTCAGTTTTTTTTTTTTTTTACACGTTGCAATGTGTGACCAGTGGTCACTTATCTCTATGCAAAAACGCCCACGGAACACCATGCACAGATTGAGATGATAAAGGGTTCTGCCCACCAGCCACTAAAGATATAACGTGCATTTCTGAGCAAACACCCTAAAGTGGCAACAACAATTAAACACCAGCATGTGGCTTTTTTTCAGGTGTCAAAAACACTACCTTAGGTTATCCACTTGCATGCTAGTTGCTTTGAAACATCTATAGCCAGCCAAAAATTAAG
>JAZGTK010013560.1:0-14251 GCA_036877625.1 Ambastaia sidthimunki | reverse complement strand
ATTTGAAGTGTTTATACTGATTCACTTCTGCCAGTGGCTCTAAATGAGAACATTTATGAGAAGACTTGTTGTATCTGTATCCTGAGGCAGCTTCATTCAATGTTATGCTTGTTTGACAGCATTGAGAACAACAGTAAGTCTGTCTTTCATTATCTGGCTCACAACATGTTTGTTTGGATATGAACTGCATTGAGCTGGACTTAAATAGGATAAGTACACCATTGCATTCATTAAAACATTAAACTATCCTTGTCATACAGTCACAACCCCCAAGATGTCTTTCATAAAACTATCCCACATGTTATGCAAAACAATACAGAGGCAAGAACTTATTTCACATAAACTGAAATATTTACCCTGTTTTTACTCCCACTGGCAACCTGCCGTTCATTCGCTTCTCCAGTGAAATCTATGTTTTAAATGATGCAATATGAACCATGAGGAAAATTACTGTTTAAAATGACATTTAGGACTTTTAAGGGAAGACAAACACTGCAGAGATCTGAGCTCGTATATGCGCATCCATTGCGTACTACAGTACACATCCCACAAACCGTGTAAATAACTTCATCCCGTTTAGATGAACCATCAGAAAGCTTCAAGAAAGTTTAAAGACGACAGCACAGGACTGCTAACCGGATGACAACCAGCAATAAAGCGCAACAGCGGATGGTAACAATGGAAACATCACAACAACTGTATCAAACTCGATGACATAAATGAGGATCTACATCCTGCAGATATTTTAGGACTTCCGCACAAGATGCTGTGGATACATTGTAACAAACATGTAACATTTGCAGAGAAAAGCGGATATGACAGAGAAGTCACAGTAATGCGGCACAAATGCGGCGCTCACATGCAAACCAATGAATTATTCGCAAAACTGCGCATTCACCGCAATGAATAAAAGAGGTGAGGGTAAAGAAACCAGCGCACTCACGTCAAATCTGGGCCGGATTTAGACCAAAATCAGCTCGAATATCTGAAGAAAGAGGTTTTCATTGTCAGTGTGCGGTAAATAATTCATCCATTGTGCGTTTTTTCATGAGAAACTGAAATCCTTCTCACCGAATGGGAGAGTCTGAAAGGAGGGGAGACAGAGCTGAGATTCTGGGCGTGTGCGAACACAAACGACGCTCGCTCATTGGCCAAGACTGAGATGGGAGGAGCTACGGTAGCCAATAAACGTTGCCGTTTCGGAATATTTAAACGCACTATTGGAAAAAAAGGGTGAAATAGCGGCAACAGCTATTGAGGAAATAAGATCCGGTATAATTGACTCTCTGACTGATTGAATTATTGTGTTAATTACTTTAAACGCAAATTGTTTTGCAAAATGAAAGTGAAAATAAGGAAAGCACTCATACTGAAACCCAAAAGGGGGGAAACATCTTTGTACACACCCTCTTTATTAAAGAAAGAAAGACAAAGAAGGTCCAATAAAAAAGAGAGGAAAAATCTACTCCTGTTTTTCTTTCTACTGTGCTGGAATTTGTGTCTTATAATTTGTCAAAACAGCTCATGCATGTAATGAGTTAGTCAGTGCATGTCCTCAGATGACATGATTTGGTGAAAGTAATGGCTGGTTGGGGTGAGGTTGTGTAGTTCAGGGGTGGGGCTTTGCTTACAGTGGGGTGGGGGAGGTAAGACTGTAGTCTTGGGCTTTTATTGTAAGGTGGTGGTTGCTATGGAGACTGCATCCAGCCGGAGGCAGCCAGATGGTGGAGGCAGACTGCCTCACGTCAGCAGACAGTACATTAAGACATAGACTAAACATTATTAATCATTTGACCAACATGAATCTTATGATGTGCTTTGCTGAAAAAGCAAATATTTCAAAGTGTGATAAAACAGCTTCATCAGTTTATTTCAATACAAGACACATATAGACAGGATAAAAAATTAAGCCTGATCTGTATTTTTCATTTTCATGTTTTTTACACAAATTGTAAATGTAAATATCATGTCAATTATACAAATTGTCCAGTATATTACAAAATGTGACAAAAAATTAACAGATACACACAGCTGATGAACAATTCATGGCAAATGGCTGAAATAAATGTTGGAATAACAGAGTCAGATCATCCAGATACAATAAAGCATTTAGACATGTGCTGTAACAGCATAAAATCACAAATAATAGCCACATATGAACTACAGACACACACTGCAACAAGCTACTTCCAGGATCAATAGAATTGTAACCTGTGATATTCAGACATTGTGACCCTTATTCTGTTTTTGGAGACTGATGGTGATTTACTCACACAATTACCCACATACCCCCTCCCCCAGATCTCTGCCCCCACAGGGTCTCAGGCTGTTATTGATGTAGTCTAGCAGGCATTTACACACTGTAAACCTCCTTAAGGCCATCGGGACCCTCTGACGTTATCTATATCCCTAACCAAGCCCTCAATGTCTTTATCGAAGATAAGCTCTCTTTAGCCTCTCATTGTGCTTAATGAGCTCCAGGGATCCTCAGATTTGCCCAGGAGGCTAAAAACCTTTATTTATCCAAACTACTTCTGCCTTAACAACTAACAAATCACTTCAAGTCAAATAGAAATGTATCAAAAAGAAACAGCATATAAAAAGGCACTTAGACGTGCCACAGGAAGCAGAAATTCAGGCCAACACTGACCATTCAGAGACAGTCTTCAAAAACACGATGTGACGTGAGCCAGACCTTCATAAAAAAGAGGCAGATTTACGACGCTAGCTGGAGTTTGAGCAAAGCTTTGTGCTACATTACAAACCTGTCAGGTCAATAAAAACACATATACAAAATAAAAACCTTAAGTTATTTATTAAACAGGACGTTGCTTGTGAAACTGTGCCGCAGTGTTTTAGAGGATATAATTTTCTGATAGTCATTTATTCCATTTGTGAGGTACATAGTTACCAGTTGTTACTCTGACGTCTGGTTTATATAATCTATATTCAAGCATACTGTATGAGTGAGAATATAAATAAAGTCGTTATATTGTGCATGGTTACAGAAATTGTAACACCACTGAAGTCTGTCATGCCCTGCCCCCGTGTGGACTGCAGGAAAAATGTTTCATACAGATCTTAAAACTATATTTGCATCAAGCAGTCACCCACTCAAGAGTTTGATTCATCCTAAACTATCCAGCTGGCCCTGAGATTTCTATGGCCCACCTTATATTTACACCTGTAGAATTCCTGGTTTGAACTCACAGAATTTTTGGGAAGTTGTGGTATTGTTTTCCCTGCTTTTGAATGTGATATTCGGTTCATAGGACACATAGAAATAAATATCCATCAATATTTTTAAAAGAAAACACAGATAAAGCACCAAGCTTCACTCCCACAAAACAACAACACAACACAACTTCATGGCTCCATGCTATCAGAATCAAACTCTGTTCGATCTTTACTGATTGATTTGTCTTTATCGCGCCAACGTTTAAAAAAAGACATTAAACTAAAGCTTTCTTTAGCATTTCTGGATGATATGATTTGCAAACTACTTACAGTCTCCTCAGTCTTTACCTCTGAATTAGAATGAGACAAGTCAGTAGATTGTGATGTGTCAGTAGATTGTGATGTGTCAGTAGATTGTGATGTGTCAGTAGTTTGTAATTGTGATTCATCAGTAGTTTCTGACGTGTCAGTAGATTGTGATGTGTCAGTAGTTTGTAATTGTGATGCATCAGTAGTATGTGATGCGTCTGTACTTTTTAATGTGTCAGTATTTTGTAATGGAGATGCTTCGGTGGATTGTGGCTGTGATGAGTCAACCGATTGTGATGATTGTGATTCCTCTTGGGAATTAAGTAGCTTGGCGATGGACTCTTTAACTGTTTCTGTAGAACATTGTTGTGTGGTGATCATACCACAATCCACAGACTTCATTTTACCAATCCTACCAATAGGGGGAGCTGGAGTTCTGTTTATTTTACAGGGAACAAATATATCCTCCACACTGTTATTTCCATAACTGGCCTCTGGATATGAGATTGTGTGCCGGCGACCAATGTTTTTGTTGGTCAGCATGGGGTTAAAGCTGGACTGAGAAGCCTTTTCTTCTATAGCCATGATCAGCAACTGTTTACTGTCTTCCTGGAAAACAGTTTGTCTGGGTGACTGGACCGGCGAAAGGGCCTCGCCAGAAGAAATGCTCCCTCGACTAGACTGGTATCTCAACACCCTGCGTGACACCTCTCTCATGTTCTGCACCTCTTCCTCAGTCTGGCCATTTTCTTCATCCTGCTCCATGGTGACTGAAACCCGCTGATTTCTGGTGCTATCCCGTTTCCACAGACGGCCGGAGCGTTTGATCTCCGGTTGCTTAGGCATCTCATCTTCACCTGAACTTTTCTTCATGTTCTCCGTGGCCAAGGGGGATTGCCTAGCAGTTTTGATCCAGCTGTTCCTCTTGACTTCTTTGGGGTTGGTGGAGCCGTTCTCCTGCGAGGTGATTTTGGTGGGACCGCTCCGTGCGGGTGAGGCAGTTCCGGCTCTACGGCGAGATCCCCGGTTGCCGAGAAACCCCTGCAGGACGGACTCCAACGCAACTCCCTCCACGTCTTTATCTCGTGTGGAGCAGGTGGCAGTGGAGCGTCTTTTGGTGGCACACTGAGTGCGTTCTCTCTGCCTGCGCTTCACCTCCGCCACGTCTCGCTCGAGGTTCTCCTAAAGACGAGATAAGAAGAACATGATGAACTTGATCAAGCAGGAGAAATATCATGAGGAGACTTCTGAATGATGACAAAACCTGGTGTTTCTTCACCTTGATAAATATCTTGATAAACACCTTGATAAACTAAATATCTAAACATAATCCTACTGAAAATAATCCTAATTAAACATAAATCAGTATTTAATTTAAAACTGCTTAAGTTAGAAGTTAAAGCTGAAATCGGTAACTTTTCAGTTCTGGTCCAATTTACAAAGAAATGTTAGCTTGGTTTCATTTTACTTCAACATGCACAATTTTTCAAACAAATAATAATGTAATAATCTTTTAAACATGATGGTAGAGAGGCAAAAGTTATGGACTGCAGCGTTTATACAGGTCATGTGATCTCAACATTCAACATGGCAGCCACCATGAGGACGTCTGCCTGAAAGAGATTTGTGACTGATGTTGTAAACAAATTAACAAAATATCTATTTAAGAAAACCCCTATTTTTTCTGTGTGAAACATTTTTAGGTGGAAAAATGTAGAATTTTATATTGGCAAAAGTGTGGTGTTACCTGAACTGCCCGTCTGAATTTCTCACAGAACGAGAAGAATATGGAGCAACACTCCTCCAGCTTAAACTGAGAGGGATCTTCACAAAAATACTCGGCCACAGAGTCACTCACTGCAGCCAGAGTCTTGAAGGACGCCTCAGTCTCCTGTAACCTGCTGTCTGCACACTAGACGAAGATAAAATAAACAAAATACATGACAATACATGACTTTTTAATGTGTTGCTTCTTTTGTTAAAGAAAGAAACATGACATACATCAGACAGAAAACTACTGATGTCAGCAAGTTCCATGCTGAATGTGTTTGGACGCTTTGGCCCAGAACCTTCATGGTTTCATTCAGAGATTATCTAAACAGGTCTTGAGAAACGCTGTCTGATAAAAGACCTCACCTGCAGAAAATTCCTCATCTGTTCTGCCAGGTCTGGCTGTTTACCAGCATCCTGCTTCGACGCTTGGACTTTGCTCACTTCCTTTTGGAAGTCAGCCTCAATTTCCTGTTTATGAATCCTGTATTGGAGAAACAAGATAATACTGTTCTCTCATTTTTCCCACCTCATTGTACACCACAATATTTTAGCACCCATTAAAAGAATATAAATTGAGCTAAAGCAGGCGCAAGACTCTAATCTGCTGTGTGTCTTCTAAGCAACAGGAAGTAAGAGCTGAGAAAGCTGATTTTCACACGATAAACATCAAGTTCAAATGCTTTCACCTGCATGATGTCATACCTTGCTGCATCTCCAATGTGCCGAAGTTGCTCCGGAAACTTCAGCATCGCTGGATCTATCTTCTGGGCTTGCTGTGGTACAAATGCACATCAGTAAAAACTTGCAATAAAATCATTTTGAATTGTCATTACCATAACAACATAATCATTACCATAACAACATAATCATTACCATAACAACATAGTGCATGAGGTTCATCCCAGGCTTGTTGGCTTTAGTATCTGCTAATTTGAGAAGTGAAGTCATTCGGAATCCCACGGCACTGCCGGCGTACCCCCCCTGCAGGAAGTGATGACAGATTCCAGTTAAGATCTTACAACAATATAAACACTTACATGTGTTGTCGGTTATGTTGTTTTTGTGGTTAACTTTTATGTTTTAACAAGTGTGACAAGATACGGTAGCGTGATTACACTCACTGAGTTCATGTAGTTTCCCGTCTTCAGGACCAATCGGATGACTGAATGCAGATCAACGCATTCCAACAGCTCTGAAAGACATTACAAACATGTGTTACATTTGCATTTATGTAAATGGAAGATACTTTCTATCAAAGCGACTTACAATGCACAAATATTGAAAGATTAGTTTGAACGTTAAGATTAAACGTTGGACTGTAAAAATGAAATTTTAAGGCATTTTAATAAGAAATAACGTTGCTACAGTGTACTTTATACTATAACTAACAACAATAATTACTACTATAAACTAACTACAACAATAAACAACCAGTGAAAACAGATGAGACCTGCCTGCTTCAAAAAAGGGAAAGACAGCAGGTTGACTCATAGGAAATAACAGAAAGTTTTATGCAAACTTTATGTTAATACTTTTACAAAAAATCTGTCAGTCTCACCGTTTCCGGCCGCCGTCATGATGGCAATGGATTGATTGACCTCATCCATGAAATGAGGAAACTCTTCTTTGAGGACTAAACTGTTCAATCGTTCCTCGTAGCTAAAGAAAAAATGCAGCGATAGACACAATATAATGATGAAACAGTATCCAAAGTTCACCTATATCTACAATGACCTTCCAAAGCACATATACGGATGGAGATTAGCTCAGAAGAACAGAAGGTTTGTAATCTACGTAATGCAAGAACCTACCATGGAACTCTGACGAGTTGAACCATGAACTGATCAGCCTCAGAAAGACTCGAGAAATCTCCTTTAAAAGCAAGAAGCTGCCGCACCTAAAATCACACAAAGTTTTTAACTCTGTTTCAAAGTACAAAAACATCATTGTTTTTCATAATTACTTAAAGGCCACAACCGAGTTTTAGCCTGATTCACTCTTCAGGATTATGTTTAAGCTCTGTTTTACACCCACCTCTCCATCCTCAGGCAGCAACTTGCACAACTCCCTCAGTTTCCCGGCACCAAATCCCTCTCCTGTACCGCTGCTGATGTCATCAATCATTCCATTCACGGACCTGAGTGGAGGGTGGAGAAGGTTGGAGCAAGACGTGACAGATCAGAGAAACACCACAGCAACAGCACAACACATGAGACTTACTGAAGCTGGATCTCAACCAGTACTACAGGTATATGCAAGCATAGACTTCCTTATGAACTTTAGAATAGCTGCATATGAATACTAAACAGATTTAATATCTATCTATCTATCTATCTATCTATCTATCTATCTATCTATCTATCTATCTATCTATCTATCTGTCTGTCTGTCTGTCTGTCTGTCTGTCTGTCTGTCTGTCTGTCTGTCTGTCTGTCTGTCTGTCTGTCTGTCTRACTGGAGGGAGGGAGAGAGACTGTATATATTATGTATTGTATATATACTTTATATACATACAGACTATACATATATATATAATACTGTATATAATCTTCTGATAATTAAGGAAACTCTATAAAGAATCTATAACAACGTGGCGAGATCATGTGACTGTTCTCTTTTTGAAGTCATACTAAAGGTCATATGTGTAATAAGCAAACCATTCATTTGTTGATTTCCCTTTAATAAAGTAAATACAGTGGTGATATGAAAACATTGTTCTGTTTGCTTGCGTGTTCTGGCTCCTGCCATAGCAACTCTGACTCATTTGAACTCATCTGACAGATGAAATAGCATTTCAGAAACCCGTTTGAAAGCATCATTATTTTGGCAATTCCAACTGCTGTCACTAGTAGCACAGAAATCACACACCAACATTAAAACTGCAATCTGAAACTTTTGCCTCTCTGCCTCTGTTGGCAAGTTGCTTAACTTGATGTCAAGTTTAAATTCCAAATGACTGCTGTAAGAACAAGCTACACACACTTCACTATTTCTGCCTCCACACAGATGATTTAGTAGCCAAATCTTCCTTCTGTTCACATGCATGACACAACCACAAGTCAAACTGACATTTCCTGTAAAATCAGACCTGACAGCTCAAATTATAAATCAATATTATAAACTTACTGTATTAAACACTGATCTGTTGTGTATTTGTTTTTAATTATTTGTAACCAAATGTTACAGATCGCAACTTTTACTAAACTGTTAACATGTTACTTAATTCTAAACTCAACACTGTGTTTCTCAAAACAAACACATGACAGATTCAGCAGTCCACATCATTAATAATGTAACAGAGGAAGCTGGCAGTCCACTGACTTCCACTCTGTGAGTCATTCAACACTCATAATCTCTTATACCAGTAACAGACAAGCCCCGTCTTGCAGCGATACACATACTGTACACGCACGTGAGCACACCAAACTGGTGTCACAAGATGCTCCAGCTGCCAAACACAGATGCATTCATTAACACGACAAAATGAAACTGTTACAGTCATCTAACCAATATCAACACTGAACCATTAAACAGATTTCATCATTTACTCCCTCATGGCATTCCTACCTACATGACTTTACTTGCTTCTGTAGAACACAAAAGAAGATATTTTGAGAAATGTCTCAGTGGTTTTATGTCCATTCAGTAGTTTTCAATGGGTGCCACTGTTGTTTGGTTACCAACGTACTTCATAACAGACATCTTTTGTGTTGCTCAGAAGCACAGAAGTCATACAGGTTTGGAATGACATGAGGGCAAGTAAATAATAGAAGATTTTTATTTTTGGGTGAACTATCTCTTTAAGAGAACTGCTGATGGCAGCCCCATCTTATCTTCAGAATTCCGCTCTGGAATTATAGATATGCATGATGCTGTATGGAGAATCCGGCCTGCAGAGGAGTTTATTGTATGACCACTGAATGAATTCAAGCCTAAGAATGACTGATGAAATGAACCGCTTTGCTTAATTCTGGAATTCCTCATGATGCACTCACCTTTTAAACTGTTTGAGAAAAATACCAATATTCATGTTCTTCTTGGAGTTGAGAATGGACACCTGGCAGGAACAGAATTGAATATATCCATTAAAATTAGCATAAATATCGATTCAATTATTCAGTTGAATCTTTAATTGAATTATTTGTCTTAATATTAATGTAAACAGACTGGATTAACAATAGCAGACTTTATTAAGATCCACCCAAAGAGTTTCATCATTAGTTAATTATGATTAACTAATGCTGACTTAAGATCAACAACCCTGCCTATTAATTTGTTGCATTAACTAAATCCAGCCGACGTTGTAATGCTGTGAGCTGCAAACTTAGACGTCTACATCATAGTGCTTTCAGAATGTGAGTTATTCAACGCTGGTACAGTCCACCTTATGTAAACACTTTCAGAACAGACGAAATCGCTCCACCTTTGAAAAGGGTGTAGATCAAAGCACAACAACGGCCAAGTGGTGTCCCTAAAGGACACGACATTGTCTATTGAAGCACTGCTCACATTATTTGGGAAAGTTACGTTGTTTGTCTGCATGACGAATCATGTTACTAGGATGGGAAAACAATATTACAGTATTTCTGGCAGTGGGCCACAGTATGACATAGCACGATTACGACATCATAACTTCTAAAATGACTCAGCTTGCATAACAATGCCACTTTTTTCCTGGGATTTTTCTGGAAAACAGTATGTCTGAGACATCTTTCTGAAGCCAGTCTGAAGTTGGAAAGTTATTTAAATGTCCTTTTGGGTCACTTCCGTATTTCTGATATCTATCTATCTGCCTGACGTTAGTAACAGTTCTGTTTTATGTGAGTTTGGGAGAAGTCAAACCAGTTCTTAAAAAGGGAATGGCCTGACTGTGTTTTCCTGAACTTATCGTGTGAAGAAACTAAACATAACCAAAGAGTAAAATGATAACAGCCAAAAACAGTGATTGGTCCACTTGTAGAGCATGTGATCTTTTGGTGATGGATAGAAACGCTACGATAGTCCACTATATGGTAGATAACACACCATGAAGGAACGGTTCATGCAAAATTAGCAATTACAACATCAAAAATTTAGCAAACATGAGGTGATTAAATCAACTTCAGATCTTAGAGACTATAGAATTAACACAATTCAGATTAGGTGGAACATTCTCAACGCACATAACAGACAAACCTAACCCCAGTGACAAACTTGGCGTAAGTACATGTAGATATTTCTAATTCTATCATCTAGAAACACCCACTTCAGACCTGCAGACTAACAGCAGACTAATTTCTGGAAGAGTCTGGACTCACCACTTGTGCTGGTCCTGCGCTGTTGTTTGGAGATTGTAGTATACTCCTCCGACTCGAGGCCTGGATCTTGTTCTTGTCCTCATGGCTGAAAAGCTCCTCCATACGTTTAGTGTCCAGGTCAAAGTCTCTCTTCTCAGCTGTCCATATGTTGTGTTTGCCAAGCACAGTATGTTTAGGTATGGCCTCCCAATTAAAGTTACGCATTTTAGAGGCCCGCGTGCCCCCTCTGGTAAACGGGCTCCCACCAGGAAAGACACCAGGGGGTGGTGGAGGAGGGGGAGGTGGGGCAACAGGGGGTGGAGGTGGTGGAGGAGGTGGTGGTATCATGGTTTGGACGTCACTTGACATGGTCCATCATCTGAAACTCGATGTCGTGGTTTAACTGGTAAAGGAAGAATTAGGATAGAGGGGAAGTGAAATGAATGAGGTGATAAGCATCAGAGAGTCCGTAAATAACAAAACGAGAACATTGTAAAATAGCACAATAGTGCAGTACAAAGACTTTACAAAATACCTACATGCAAAGACCGACCAAATCAAAACTTCTCAACAAACCAGTCACAGAACGGCAAACATAAGCATTAAACTACTCCATTACTTTACAAACTGAATCAGACAGCACCATGGTACTCTGATATATAGCCTATTATATATTATATATATAATTTTTATTGCAAAATTACTGTATAATTGTGTTTAAATCATGGCAATGTACAGTAAAATTTCTGGGTATGAATCTAGTACTTTTTAATTGTTCATTCTAAATAAATAAATAAACGACTTACTTGTTTCAAAGGGATCCAGACGTCAAACAACAGACAGATATTTTGATAATCTCTGAATATATACTTTCATTATAAACTCCAGAGGAGAAAGACGCGCTCCATGTTAACGCCCGACGCGCACGCAGCGCTGCGCTCCCGGTTTGCGGAACAGACTGCGCGCTCACCTGTGACGCCCCGCCCGCAGGACTCGTCAGCGCTTGTGTAGACGCCTGATTTATGTGTCACTGTATTAAACAGGGTACTAGTCACCTAACTGAACTGGTTAACAGCCAGACGAGTGCCGTTAGATCTGACAACTCGGTTATTTTGGGGGTTTTTTAGTCTTTGCGTCTGCGTTCATCTCCAGTGCGCAAACATTGCGCATATTGCTCACATACAGTATGTACAGCTGATATATACTGTACAGCTCCCGGATCTACAGTACAAATAACCACATAACTACAGTAATGGTTGGTTAATAATACAGTACCCGATTATGATGTTTCTTCCTTGTCTTCCCTTACAAAAATGCTAAAAACTACAGTAATGTCTACTGCAACTTTGGTTACCATGATCATTTTTTGAGTTTCTTTGTGCTGTTGCTAGAAATACAAGATAAGTTAAAGTTACAACAAGAGAATATGGCAATACCTTGTTTAAAAGAATAAATCTGAGGGATTAAACAATTGCTTTCAAAAGAGAAAGCAAGCACTATTATGAAACAATACAGGATAACATTATCTGTGAGAATAGCCCTTAGTCAACACGGCCCCTGTATTGAGTGAGATTTGAGCCGAGATACTATTTTAAGCAGATCAAATGCCAGATTTATCTGCTGGATCAAACAATTAAGCAAGATGAAGAAACAGTTACTATAATGCTATACTATATACAAATGATGCCTTTTACTATATAATCTAATTTGGTTACCCCAGTGAAGGCCTCTCGTATATGTCCAGTAAACAAGCCAATCTAAAAACAACAGCTAAATCTTTCACTTGCTAGCTGTAAGTTGGACTAGCTGGTCACATGACTCACCCCCCCCAACCATTTGATGTACAGGTCATGTGACTTGACTGTCACCTTCTTCATTTAAGCCTTTGAGCTAAAGTCAGAGAAAAGCCAAGCAAGAGTCACACACACAAGACAGAAAAACTTCTCTGATTCTTTCGCCTTCAAATGTGTTTTAATTCCATTAAATTCACACTATACATAAATATAAATATATTACTGATGCTCTCATGACATACTGCCAATGTTTTTTCATTTGTTTATGTTGTCACTGTCCTCTTCCCAACATCCTCACATACGCTTTTCTTTCAGCTATAACATATAAAAAAAAAAGCAATGACACTAGCCTGGGTCGTGCTCACTGGATACAGAACTGTTATGTAAATATATTGACTAATGACGGATGCTCAGAAATGCAAATGTTTTACAGAAAGTGACTGTTTAGACTGATATTTATCGTGTCCTTTTATCTCATTTTACTTTTAGCAGCCTATTAAGGCAGCACAAGTTGACCGCAGTTCGATTTCATAATCCGATTTCAAACTCGATTAATACTGAGTACTCATCTGGAGGTTTTGTGGGTTAAATAAACTGGGCATCTTTTCAAGGTTTAGCAATTTAAAAACTTCTACTTCTTATCTGCATCCTCATTCATACACACAAAGAACATTTACATCGCCAATCATCCATTTCCATGTTTGAGTGTCTTTACACTACAGAGCGATCATTGCTCTTCAAGCCACGATGGTTTGTCAGAACCCGGCGGCTTCAACTTGACGTTGAACTGTCTGAGAGTCTGTTCCAACTGCTGCTGGTTTCCAGCAAAGTATGCGGAGATGGCGTTGTGAAACAGTAGAAGCTGTTTGTGCATCACCTTCACCTGGAAACCAACAGAAACATTTGTAGAAACCCACAGAGAGCCAAAGATGATTCAAGCAGAATTGATTTCACCGTGATACCTTGTTCTCCTCCAGGAACTTGAGTTTGATGGTGACATCACTGCGCAGCCGTTCGTACTTATCTCTGTGGGTCTGATACTGCTGCTGGGCCATCTCGATGCGGATCATGGCCGCGGCGTCACGTGGGCCAGCGTTCAGCTCCTCCAGGTCTGTTCTGTAAGCGTCATACTCCAGTCTCAAAGAAGACATGAAAGAACAGACTTAATCGAAACGAATGCAATGATTGGATGAACATTTTATGGTTTTAATTTATGATTTAACGTTCAAAATGAATCTGGTTTTTAACCCTAAACAGTCCTGGTTTACATTGGTACAAAACGTCAACATAACAACAAAGACAATCCTGATTTCATGAATTCTAAAGCTGAACACATGAAGTCATTTTTGCTACCTTGCATTCTCATACATCTTGATGGTCATAAGAGTGTCTTCCATAGTTTTGTTGACTAACGTATTAATGCTGGACACAAAGAAATTAACGGCACCAAGGAGCGTCTCTCCATTCTTGCATAGCAGTCTTTGTGTCTCTGCATTGTAGCCAAACTCATCCTAAAGAGTTTAAAGAGATTTATGTTAAATGCATTTTAATGTATATATTACACCATTAAAACAACAGATCTACAGAAGGTTCAAGAGTAATGTGACGCAATAATGCAAATCGATCTGTGAACCAAAACTGTTCAGACCAGGTCAGATTTTCACTCTTAACAAATGCCAAATACTTAAATGCAAATGTTACAGATATGTTGTCACTTTTCAGCATAGAACAACATTATATCTTTTCGGTCAGTAAGTTTTTCTTACCCACAAAATTAAACTATGTGCCAAAAATCAATACCTGAAGCTCAGGTGATTTCTGGCTCAGATCAGCAAACGTATCCCCGAGAGCTTGCTGAGTCTGTACCATGTTGTAGAAGTGGTTGGTGAGCGCTCGAGCGAGTCTCAGAATGTGCTCGTATTT
>JAZGTK010013559.1:0-14251 GCA_036877625.1 Ambastaia sidthimunki | reverse complement strand
TGCACACAACGGACCATAAATTGTCCCACTTATGTGCTGCTTTAGTGGATTTATAACCTTTTAAGTATGATATTTGTGACGGTTTATAAATCAGCAGGCTTGTTTGCATCACATATACTGTGGTGATTTGATGTTATTCACATACTGTATGAGAATTCACACTTGAATTACGCCCTTCGACCACTCATAGGCATTAAGACATGTGAAGAAAGATAAAACAGGTGAAGTGACTGATGTGTGTCTATGATTTATATGAGTTATGTTCATGTCATTGAACTTTGCAAATGCAGGTCTTTCCTTCCACTTATTTTACATACATTTACATTTTACATTTAAGGTAATAGTAACACATCAGAAATAAGAAAATGAAAATACATGGAAATATAGTGCTCATCAAAACTACATATTTTAATTTTTTCAAAGCTTGGCGGGATGCTGGGCATTTGGTGACAAACTATCTGACTAAAATAAAAAACAATAAGTTTTAGCATTGTAATAAAATTCACAAATTTATTTACACAGTTTTGAAAATGTGATTTTTGAATGATTTATGTGCTAGAGAACTGCAGTATTGTGCTTCCACTGATGCATCCATTTCTGTTTCAAAATGAAACATGTTGCAGGTCAAGCTGTTAAAACGTAAAAAAAACAACTAATTACGTCATAATGACCTCAGTTTTGTTGTGCAGTTTACGAGATATCACTTTTTTCTTCAATCAATATATTACAGTTTGCAAGACCAATAAGAACAAATATAGTGTAATAAAGAGTTAAATGTCTCGGATACTGCAGGGGTAATTTATGCATTTAGCTGTATAGTGAAACGCAGTGTTACAGGAAAATTGTGACACATCCATCTTCATTTTTCAATTATGTTGTCAATATATAGTGATAAACATGCTTAATAGACAGTAAAACTCAGGGTTACTGTTCTGAACCAGGAACCATAAGGCCTGTCCAATAAAAATTTAATTGTGAAGCCACAGAAACACATTGTCATTGTTTAATTGTCAAATACAATTAAATTCTGATGAGTCAGAATCAAAATTGCAGGCTCTATTTAACTATTTTAATCACCAGACTCAAAAACAGGACTAAGAGTGTTCGATTAAAAGAGGACACTCAGACAATCCCCATGTACTGTTTTGTGCCATGAAATTAAACAGGAACACAAAAACCAACTAAACAATTGGAGCCATGTATGGCACAGCAGTAAGCACATGTGATCCTGGAACATTCAGCCATGATGCCCATGTGGGTGTTGCAGGTTTGCATCTGGTCTTCTATGTGTCGTAAAACAATTCTTTTTTCTTTATCCACAATCATTTTCTTTAGACTCTGTCTAATAAGTCAAAGTGACAGCATGAAGTACCATACATCTGTCAAATAAACACACAAAGGGGAAAGAAATGACAAGCACATGTTTGGAAACCTTATGGATAGTAATTTACAGTGGGCTGTTATAAAGAAAGGTTGACATTTAGTTACAGCACATTGCAAAAGTTTAGATGTTAGAGGTAGTTGAGAAACCAGCTCACAGTTTTGATTCTAGAAGGGTTCTTGAGCAGTGAAATTAAGTTAGTATTTAGTTATGGTAAAAGCTGTTTTTTTTACATGATAGCTGATTTACTTTTTGGTGAGACTGAATGTCTGAAGCATACTTTGGGTTTTACCCATATGCTAGTGGGTTGTTACATTCATTGTGAAAACACTCAGAAGTCATTGAGATTTCAGGACCTTGGACAGCTCCACTGGTTACTAGTGGTCACCGGTATTTACATTTCAAATTAAAGCATCTAGCAGATGCTAAAAGCATCTAGTCACAAAATGTGCTTTAGGTTTAAATAGCCATTTCGAACAACAGATGGTGAGCATGCAACGTTATCTACTGAAAACTAGAATAAAATGGCTTCCTGTGAAAATATATACAAGCACTTACTAGAAATAAACCCAATCCTAAACTTAATATAAAAATCAAGGCAGTAAAATATTAAATAATTATTTTTTTCCATAAATGGCCGTAAGTAATGACATGTGAGTAATCGGCCACAGGAATAAATTGTCATGACAACACTGATTGGCTGATGGTGCCACATCAGGGAACAGAACAATGTGACCATTCTTTTTAGATCCCTCCTTGACCCTTTCTGGCTGGTTTCCCAGCATGCACTGCAGGATGAACACATCAAGCAAATTACTGCCGTTTGCTGTTTACTGCATTGTTTGCACTGGTGTTGTTTGAGTTATGTGGGGATAACATGGAGTGCATCTCTTCTTTTAATGGGGTAATTCTGGAGTTACTGTCATTGTGTGTTGTGTATGGAATATCAAGGACAGGTGAAACATATGCAGAATTGGAAATCTCTGTTATATGTCCCATTGTCTTTTGCAGCGATTCTAACTTAAAACATAAAACATTTATACAAAAAGAAAAACGAAAAAGAAAAAACAGAGTAAAACTGTTATAAGCATAAGGGATGACCCACTGGATAAACATTTAATTAGTGTATACCTAATATAATTAGTGTATACTTTAGTGTATACCTAATCCCTATGGGTTAAATGTGTGTTCCTACAGCTCTAGTATACACTGACAAGAAATGTAGGTTTCAAACCTCCCACCTGAACATCACCACATTTCTATCACAAAACATTGTTTTGCTATTTTTGGCACTAGAGATAGTAAACCTGTTGTGTCTGTGTTTAAGGTTTTGTGATAGTCTACACATCAGCCTTTTTAAAATGCGTTTGGTTTAAGTTACGATTCATTAGCTCTAATAAGCAGTTATTTATCACAGAAATACTTGTTTCTTTCATTATGGAACGTGCATGCTGATATTTACCAGCAGGGGGCGAATGAAGAGTTGTTTTAATTCCCTTACTCTCCCTTGTTGTCTCCGGATTATGACCTCATCTATAATATGCTGAGAAAGCAGGATAGTGAGGAAGCGGAAACAAGAGAGATTGGTCCGGTTTAGATTTTGGGAGCAGAAAATTAAATATAGAGAGAGATTTGCAGAGTAATGTGTTGTTAGTGGGGATAATGTGCCATGAGTTTGAATTACAGCCAGGAGTCATGCTAAAGAAAAGGGAGGGGGTACAGATCCAAAACCACAAATTGGTTTAGATCAGCTAAAGAAAACTACAAAGACTGAACATTTTAAGCAGAATATAAAGCAGATACATGTAGCTCTACAGAAACCACACAGATATATTCAAAGGACAAAAATAGAGGTAACTTTAACAATAGTTCATTTAAAATTGTACATTTTAAATTTTGAAGAATTACCCTTGATTTGTTCTGCAGCCTGTATTTTTTTCTTCTGTGGAACACAAATTGCTCTTTTACATACAATGAAATGTTTAGTGGCCACAGTTCACTTGGTCTGGATTGAAGGATGGCCTCGACTTACTAAAGGTTTTCATATAAAATGTAGACATTTTTTATCTTGCTCAAAAAGCTGATCTTGCTCAAAACTGCATTAGGTTTTCTTGGGGTTTCATTAACGAATATGTAATTTGTGCCTCAATGTAAGTGAACTATATTTGTTATGCCCAAATGTCAATTCAACTGTTTGGGAAGATGCCAGTAAAATGAAGTGTAAATCTGATTTGCAGTGTGCTAATGGCTTTGTGGCAAAACTAATATGTTATTAAAAAAACACTCATTCTAGCATTTTTCAACACTGAAGATTCATCTTTATTGAAAAAATAAAAAAATGAATTAAATGAAAAGAAAGACTATTTCAATCGAAAGGGCAATTTTGCAATTTCTCACAAGAATGAACAGAAACTTCATTTCTTGATTTTGAAATTGCACACTGAAGTTTGTCAAGGGGCTGTTGTACAGAACCAGTAGAATTCAGCTGTCCTTCTGTAACAGTTAATACACAGTTACAGATTTTACAGACATGTCTTGAAAAGATGTGCCTTCAATGTACTGTCTTCAGTAATTATTTCATCAAGTTGTCACATATACCTTACAGTCTGCAAGTCAAAAATGACAGCATAAAGTACCATACATTGCAATGACTGTGCAAACATATTTCAATACACTTAAGCACTAGTGTTCAAAATATGGTTCAGCTCAAATGAATCATTTTTCTCACATTGTTTCAATTTAAATGAACCTATCAGTAGCTGAATGAATACAAAACAGTTTATAAATTTGTTGCCAGTACCTGGATATGAATGAGTCTGCAGTTTATAGATCAGTTTAGTTCAGTATAGATGTGGCATCAACATGTTACCTCTGTGAGGTTTTAAACACAGCTAATGTTTAACTTTCAGCATGATGTAATCAATTCTTTAAAATAAAGGATTCTTGCTACTTATAACCAAAAAATGATTAAACGTAGGAAGAAAAAAAATTGGAAAATCCTGTTTTTTTAAAGAACAGTTTATCCACTGAACAAATTCTGTCATCATCTTGTTCTTATGCTGTTCCAAACACAAGAGTGAGTAAATGATGACAGAGGTTTATTTTTGGGTGGACCATTCCTCAAATGTTAAAACAGCTCCACTGATGCACATATGCACAATGAATAAACCCCGCCCAAAACAATTCAAACCTAACATTTGCATCCACCCAGACATTTCAGATCTTATACTTGATAGTGGTGTGAAGCTTGACAGATATGCTGTCCAGTTATTTGCTGATGAGGTCATTTTCTCTGTCAAGGAAAGGTCCAATAAGATTAAACAAGACTCTTTTTAATCTGCCCTCACAGCTTTCCTGTGCCACAGGCTCACCTTTACTTTCACCTGACCTTGGCTCAGGACTGGTGGTGGACGTGACCTTTCAGATGGAGGGTGAATGCAGAGAAAGATTTCTATAATGCCAAACTACCTGTAGCAGTCTTCAAAATGTTAAAAGAGGAAAAACAGCACATTAAAACAAAAAACAGTGACTGACCACTTCTTTCATCATAGATATGCATCACAAACAGCTCTATTTAGACTGATCTATTAAACTTAGCAGACCATTCAATTGTTTTAATAGTTGATAAACCAGGATTTGAAATAAGCAGATACATGTCAATTGTCATGTCTTGCTCCATTTTCTGCTCCATCGCCTGTCTGTCGATCATTGTGGACATTTAACTTGTGAGCATTTAATAGAATTTTATCGAATAGTGTTATCAAACCGAAGAGTTGTCTATCTTCATGACGTGACTCTGCAAAAATACCATCAACATGCACAGCTGTGTGAACTGGGGGTCATAAAAAACAAACAAACAAACATTGGAAACAAACAAACAGCATCACCAAAGATTTGTTTGTTAATTCTTCTTTCATACACATTTGGTTGTTAATTCACAGAAATAGTATGTCCCAAACCACAGGTAACGTGCCGACTCATTTGTGACTGTTCCCCAACCTCCTTTCCCCCTTAGAAAGCAGCAGTTCATTCCATTAAAACAAAAGAAAAACACAGAAGCTCCTTGTGTTGGTTGAGTTCGCCCTGCTATCCTGTACAGGAATTGCCTCTTTCCAGTCGGAGGGGCTATGTTATGTCTGTGCATCTCGGGTGGTGCGTCGTATGATGTGCTCTGTTCACTTAGCTTGTCTTTGCTCATATCTGAACTGAAATGAATTATGCCAGATCGAAAGTTACTGAGGCACAGAACAGAAAAAAGCAGGTCGCTCCACAAACTGACAGACACACCAATTTCTTCCAATCGATGTCTTGGAGGCAGTGCTTAACGGTCAGTTACCTCATGCCTGGATACAAATGATTGTTTAGAAGTTTTGTTTGATTGTAATCCATGATCTGCTGTTTTCAGGGCAGATGGAGCCATGTTCCTTGGCAGGATAGAGGACAGTGACTGGGTTGGTGATAGTAAACACAGTTGCTGCAAAACACAAGATTGTGAGTTGAACGAGATTAGCTTGGGTGGAAATGTGGCGACTGAAAAACTCCTTTTTGTGTTTTTTTGAACCACCGAGCTTTGAGTCTTTAATTGTGGAGGAGCTGGTACATTAAAAAAAGAAAGTTTCTCATTCCCATATTCCTTTTTTGTACTTGGTCACCAGTCTGAATTCATATATTTATATCCATTTATATATAGTTATGTATATTTTATACAGTTAAAAACACCATGGAGATGACAGACTATTTGGTTTCTTTTTCTAAGTAGACATTTCTCCTTAAATAAATGCATATAAATAAATTATCTTTTCACGTGTTTGAGACCATCAGTCTTCCATACTTCTACATATGGCATAGGTCCTCGGAAATTGAATGGTAGATTCAGAGACATCCCAACTTGGCAGAGCACTCCGATGCTTCTTGCCCAAGACAAAAGGGATGTTTGTGGTAAGTCCTATGGAACCATCCCAAACCCTCTCATTGGCCAGGCTTTGTGGCATTGTGTGAGTCTCTTGGGCTCACTAACTGAGTTTCTGTGGGACCAGAAGAGGCCACTCCCCCATGTCCACTCCCATTGGCTAAAAGGATACAGACTGTCTCTTTGGCCCCCTGAGGGACGGAGCCAACAATGTCCTCCTGTTTCCTCTGGGTATATGCTAGTACTCTGAGCTGTTCCTGAGCCTCATTTAGTAGAGAGGCCACTTCCTCCTGTCGACTGGCCACTTTATTGGAAATCATTATGGTTGACCGCTGATTGATGGCTGAACCATCCACTGTGCTTTCTAGGGCAGCCGAACTGTGGCTGCTTCCATCAGTAGGGGCTGTTTGCATACAGGAGTCCTCATCCTGGTAGGAGTGGACAGAGGGGATAATGGGTATGGAGCATGGGTGGTAGGAAGCAGGGGGACTTTGGCCATGAGGGCCCGACCTGAGGCTCCTAGCAGCCCTGTGGTCTAAGTGGCTGCTCCATGATTTAGGTGACTGGGAGGCTTGCATATTATAAAAGGAATCCTGATGTAGATCGTTGCCTCGCCCCGAGAAGTTCCTGCAAAGAGGGGAAAAATCAGTGTGACTGACAGAGTGAAATATGGAGGTTTCCTGAGAATTTGTTTGTTAAATTGTAGGTATAATGGAAAAAAATATCAAAATGAATTTGACCCTGGCATCACAGAAGACTACATTTCTACCACTGTTATTGTTAGTAAAAACTGCCTGACAATTTTCTGTCCTGTGTTGACATATTTCCAGATGAATCCGTGAGTTTAGAAGGGACATAATGACATAAAAGTCTCTTTTTTGGCAATAGGCGGAAGATGGACATTCTAGAGAAACATTCTCATTCTACACAGCATCTGATTGGACAAAATGTTTTTGGTCTGTTTTCCCAGAAAGTAAATTTATTATGAGTACATTAGCATATAGATGACTTCAAAGATAATAGACATGGACTAAAAGCCATGAAACTCCAGGTTTGATTACATGAAAAATGCACTTCATGTGCTACATTACATGGCAGTCCTAATGAGGCATATCAAACAAAACAAGAAATCTTGAAATGTTGAGGCTATTAACTGTGAAGACATTCAAACAATTACTGTCTCAGGTTATTAGCTATTTATCATTTCTTCAGTTTATCAGGAACCCCAAAGGCTTCCCTGACTCATAATCATTTAGTTCAGCTGGGTTTTAGCTGGTTTCCTGATTTACAACTTGCTATTCTACACAGCAGTCATTCTTAAGTGAATCTTCTAGAAATTTGCATGCAAAATGCTTTTAAAAGGGATGAAAGCAGAAGTTCCATCCAATAGACCCTTGGTAAACTAATCTCTCAATTTAGAAGCAATCAGTATTGTTCCCTTGACTCATTATCTTTAGTAATAATTCATAATCCCTGACAAAGAATAGCTTTTTTCATCACATCAATATTTAAACAAGCCCTGCTGTTTCTAGTAATGTCAGAGTCAGAGTTAAGCCTCAGTTAATGAAGGCAAATTATCCCATTTCATTTTCTATACAACAAAAGATATGACAAAAATGTAGAGTATTTTACCAGGCCATGGATCATCCATCCTATAACTAAATATCAATAGAAAAGCAATGTTTAGGAGGGATAGATTTAATGTCTTTATCTGCCTTTTAACAAGAGCCAATGTTATGCCACTTGATAAACATTCATGAGCAACGACGATAAGATTTCTGATATGTGTCCTCTTGCATTTTTCTGATTGTTCATATGTCCCCTGACAGAAATATAACATTTCAGCAGAAAACTGGAAGAATTCTTTTGACCGCTGGTGTCAGGGAACAGGGCTAGAAGTACATGTGTTTTTAATGAACCCCTGCTGAGCATGTCTCTCTCTCTTTCTTTCTCTCTCTCTGACCACTCCTTCATCTCCTCTGCTTATATAAGAGTAACAGGATAATTTCCTGTGGCTTAAATTGCTACTGTAGATAATGCGGTGTGGTCACCTTCTTATAAGTCTAGTGAATTTTTGGTTATAGACATAACTTTGAGGTTTAATGGGTTTGTTAATATCTAAATGAAGTGCCAGTGTCAAAACGCGGTGCACAAATTATGTTTTATAACCTTATTTGCTATAATTGTGTTCTTGCAATATCATGTAATGGTTTCATATAACAGTTTTTTTCAGGAATGATTAGGCTAAAAGGAAAACAGTGAGAAGGGCAAGAGTGTGGTGCAATGTTCTCAGGGCTGCTGTATAATGAACAGGCTGACCATCCTACTGAGAACACTTTAATAAGCAAACACTGGCTGTAGGAGAAGGCAGCTGATAAGGTCAGGGTTCAGAAACCGACTTTGACCAGGAAGTGGGCTACTGTGAAAATACACATAAGTCAGTAAGCAAAATGAAGAGAAGCCACAATCAGGACACTAATACTTCGAAACTTTAGACTGAAGGTTTTCTATTTTGTAAGAAATGCATCTCAGATGGTCAGATCAGTGTCAGATAGCTTTTAATATTCGGGACACAGGTTACTGTGATGCACACAGTGCTGTAGTGTCTACAGCTTAGTGTTGGTGAGATTTCCTAATGTTTTCCTCCAGATTTAATATCAAAACTTTAACAAATATGCCTGTATGTAAATACTCTAAGTGTGGACAAACATTAAGATTGGCTTTTTTAAAACAAATCAGATTTTAGTGCAGTGTAAACAAACATTAGAAAGCTAACTTCAAAAGACCTTAAAATGTGTTGACACAGCAGCATGACTTTAACAGCCGCTTTGAATAAGCGATTATACATTTTGTCTATATCCTTTAAATACTCAGCTTGAGGAATGCAGACAACACAGAGGAGCCTGACAAGTACCTTAATCTAAAACACTGGGAAAAATAACAAAGTGCAAAAGCTGTTCCTTGCGTAAGCACTTTTAGTTAGATAACAGCTTTTTGGGGGACAGGAAGAAATGAGAGGGCCAATATTTTTTTCTGCTATATTTGCAAAACAGTTCCATTTCATGCTCCCTCTCCCTCTGTTTTACTGTCATTCCTCTCCTGTCTCGTCCCACACTCTCCTTCCTGTCCCGTATCCCAGCCTGTCTCCATGGTAACGGATCTCTCCAGCAGAGCAATATTCTTATGCAGGCTGTAAGGCTGGAAATAGGTCAGTACTGAGACCCTATCGAGGCTCTGGTAGAGATTTTAAGGCAAGGTGGGGATCTTTCTGCACTACAAAGCATTCCTGTCTAGCAAACGAGTACCAACTGGCCCAGGATAAGCCAGTAGTTCATGGTCTCATCCAGGACTGCCCATTCCATTGATATATCACTGGCTGTTTAATTGGCTTTGACAGTGTGGTTTTTATTAGCTGTGCTGCTCCTGGAGAAGGCAGCACTCCCCAGTGCGCTACTGTCTCAGTGAGTCATGCCTTCATACAGAACTTCAATAACAGAGCTCAGACTAGCCTGCTTGTTGCTCCCACAGACAAAAGCCTACATATATAAACAGACCACAAAAACTAGGGAGCAATTATAAAATGGACTTTATGACACATATACAAACCCATTAAAGATACACTCTGGATAACTGTGTTTTACTACAGATAATCAAAGTCACCTTTGCCAGTGGCATACTACAAATTTTGTGGGGCCCAGGGGAACAAGGAGATGGGACCCTGTGAGTGGAGATGTCATGCACAAGTGTTTGTATCGAGGTTGAATTAGCAGATTGGCCAATTTAATATTCCATAAAATAGTTTGTCTTTTAATTAATCCTTTTTATTTCAGACATATTTTTTGTTCATCTTTCTAGATTTCTGCCATTAAGAAAGTCAACACTTACTGTGTACAGTAGGTGTACAGTTAGTGCTGGAGATTTATATTATGAGCCAATTAGTAAACAATGTGAATGACAAAAAAGGTGTAAAGTGTCATGCCAATGTCAACCAGTCTGCTGTGCATGCAAATCAATTATCAGCATTTTTGCACATGAAACATTGTTTCCTGCAGCTGTGATTCCTGTGTAGATAAAGTTGGCTGCCTCTGTGTGCCAATTAAAAATCTGTGTAAACACTCATAGCGCCAAGAGGGCCCCTGCATAGGGTCTGGGCCAACTGTACACGGCAATGAATTTTGATGCTATTATTTTCTTAAACTACTCAGCAGCTTAAGAAAAAGAAATAAAGCTTTATATATTCAAGCTGGAGAGAAACTCTTCTTTATGAAAAAATCATTTGACTTCAGTTCAATACAAAACATAAAAAAGACAAAACACGACAAAGAAAGTACAAGAACAGCCTTGGAGGCTGTGTGGAATTTTTTGTTTAAAGACGACAGATTGTCCCATAAATCAGAGGTTAGAAGCGGCAGACACAGGCGTCTGATAGAGGCAGTGTCACCTCCCAGTACTGTCTGAAATGTGTTCCTAAAAATAACAGCTCTTTGCATGTAATTTTCATTGATTCTCAGTGCAGGAATACATTAATGCAAATGCCAGAGTTTAATCCATTGGGGCACAGCTCTGCAGAAGCATCACATAAGCATTTGGCTCACTGAACCTATTGCCTGTAATGTTTCGAACCTTCTCACTGACTCCCTCTCTAAGCTGTCTACTTCCTGTAGATGCTGGTAGGCTGGACCAGAATCTCTTGATCCACCAATGGCATTGAGACATCCTCTAGTAATGGGTGGTGTTCTGTGAGAGGCACACCGAAGAGCAGAGCGAATCTTTTGATCTGGATTGTGAAAGAGGGAACCGCTCCTATAAAAAATAAAATAAAAAATGAAATCAAGCTATCATTCAGTCTCTAGATTTGTATTTGTAATTGCATGCTGTTCATGCTGTTCATCTATATCGGTCCATCTATCTATCTATCTATCTATCTATCTATCTATCTATCTATCTATCTATCTATCTATCTATCTATCTATCTATCTATCTATCTATAAGACCATCCATCTGTCCATCCGTCAGTCCGTCCATCCATCCATCCATCCATCCATCCATCCATCCATCATTAATTAATCCATCCGTCCATCTATCTATCCATCCATCCATCCATCTTGATCTTTTACAGACTTTGCTGTTTCTGTTCTGCTGTTTGTGAAGCTATAATTCATATATCTGGCTCTTCTGGTAGTGCCTGCAATTAGCAACCATGAGGTTTGATTCCCATAACACACAAATTGAGAAACAATTTATACTCTGAAGCTTGCCTTAAATAAAAAGATCTGCAAAATGCATAAATGTATATGCAGATATCCTCTATAGCAGCCACCATACCACAGCATATGACTCTAAACAATGCATTTCCTTCAGGGCTGTTGAGTCTTTATTATAACACTGTCATGTTGGAAATGTTTTATACTCTCACTCTCTGTCTCCATCTGGTGTGCTGAAAATTTGACAAAGTTTACGTTTTTACAGAGCTTGCTGAGAAAGAACAACACTCAGGAATACAGATTCTAAACATGTTTACTCATCTACTGAAAAAAACTAGATATATTTCTTCTATTATCAAATAACAGAGCACATTACAAATGAGTCTGAGATATTTATGTGATATTGCCTGGCAAACTACAGGGAGTTTTCACTGAATGGGGCCACATTAACATAAGAGATTAATTGACCTATCAGACCACTGGCAGATAGGAGCATATATTTGACTTTGATTTGGTAAAAATAGCTTGAAGAGGTATTCAGACGCAATTTCAGATGAGACTACAACAGAGCGATAATTTGCTACGTATTTAAATCCTTCCTTATGTTGAGACAAGTGCAATCAGTTACATTGTGATGGAGACATGAGCAGTAAGGGTGGGATGGGTGGGGGCAATGACTGTTTGCAAAACAAATTACAAGTCATCACAGAAAAAAATGATTGCATGATTGCACTGAGGCACAAACAAAAACAGGGAGTGGAATCAGGGCATAAGATTGACGTTTAGATTGAAGAAAGTATAAGGATTAGATGAGGCTGAAAGGATTTGTGTCTCTGCCATCAAAGCCCAAAACACACACATACAATCACATCCACAGCTGTGTTCTGTCCTGCTTTTCCTAGTTAGTGACCATGATTTAAATCAACAGATTATTGCTCTCAGCAAACATTTCAGTGACTGTTTTGCTACACATTTAGTTGCCTATAAAGAGTTTCTGATGACTGATTTATGTCTATGACCCTCTGAAATACTTGATTCTGATTGGTCAATTATGGCATGCTGTGGTCAGATTTTTTTTAGACTATTAATCTGTATATTTGACCTGTGTTTTCTACATTGTCTCATACCACTGTTTGGTACGCAGTTGTGTAATAAGCAAGATAATGTACATAATCCATTATTAATCCATGTTAAAATGGTCAGAGATTTTATCTCTTATAAAAAGACCTTCAGATGAAACATTTGCAGCGTGAAGTATTAATAATAACAGCAGAGCACTTTGACACTCACTGTGACATTTATCTTTATATTCCTTTCTTGCCACTTATTTATTTGGTCTTTAAGTAAATGAATACTAATATACATACTGTCAGTATTATAATTCTTTACCATTCAGTAAATGTATAATATAATTCTCATTGGAATGCACTGTGATGTATCCAGTGTAATTTGGTGGATGTAATTTAATTTCTCTCATCAATGATTTTTGACGAGTGATGAGAGGCATGTGATCTTCACAGCATGTCATCACAACAATCATTGTCAAAAACCGCAATGGCATTAAATTGCCACTGAAAAACTATTACTTTAAATCAGGTAGGCTATCTTTAGAAGAACACGGATATGTGTTTTGCAATTAAATTAAAATTTCCCATTTGTAACGCAACTGTAGCTCATTGCTTTAGCTGTAACTTGTTAAGAGACTAGCGATGCCAGGGTCAGAGGTGTGATGTAAAACAAACAAACAAACAAACAAACACAAATGTATTCCTTGAATGTACTGTTGCTTTAAAGCAAATCTTCTACAAAATGCATAACCGTAATTGACTGCTTTTGTTAGCAATCCCTCCTTTCCTTATAGACCATTTGTAGAAACATCAGTATAATCATACCTTGGGTGTTTTTCTGTTGATGTGCCTTGTGGATTCATGGAGGCTGCAGTGCTTTGAGAGAAACTGCACTCGCGAGTTGCGCCCCCATGTGGTGGGGCAGACCTTGTGGGTTTATAATGCTGCAAAAAACACACACAAAGACATTATTCTCTCTTCTATAAGTGCTGCTCTGAGCTGTCACCTTAATTAATATTTTTTAAATCCCAGAAGAATAAAGTATCCAGGTAGTGAGAGGAGTGTGTTGGAGATTCTGCTTGAGATACTTTTGCCCTTGATAAAGAGTCTCTAGACAGATTCCACTGGTGTTCAAATAATCCAACAGACTCCTATGGATCCTGCAGACAAATCCAATTTAAATTTTACACCTTGAAAGACCTTCCTCATAAAACCCAATTTCTGCTTCAGGCAGAATGCACACAATGATCTAAATGTCAGAAAGATACTTAATCTTCTCCACTATCCTACCTTCACTCCACAGTGTCGAGTGGAGCAGAGGAGACATGCAGTGTGCACTGTAAGAACTGATGGTTGATGGAGGATCAGAGAATCCACTAGACTCACTCTAATTGGATAATGTAGAACTTTCAGAGCTACTGTATGTAAATCTATATAAAGTCCCAATGGAACTCCCCACTAAATTTGTGTAGAAACAATATGGATATTTGATATGAAGCTGTATGTAAAGCTGTATGTAAAGCAGAAGAGGCTGTATTTACTGTATAGAATTTGTTACAATTATGTTGTAGAATTTATGTTTCTAAAAATGTTATAGAATTTATGTTTACCTGTCAAACAAGGTCAAGTGTATACTAAGACAGTATATGCAACCCATGCAAAATGACATCACTTTTCCTTATTTTTGATT
>JAZGTK010013558.1:0-14252 GCA_036877625.1 Ambastaia sidthimunki | reverse complement strand
TATATGTGTGTGTATTTGTATTTATTTGTATCAGTTAATGTTCTCAGCTAACAGGAATTGTTCTTAGAATGTTGTCTAACAGTCTTTAAACGTTTCCTCAACGTTATCAAAACATTGCTGCAATAACGTTAGTGGAATTTTTTGTGGAATGTTCCATATCATATATATCAAAAACGTTATTCTTAAGTTGTCAAGCTTTGCACGGCTCATTTAAGCTACACGTGTATTTTAGCAGCCACAAGAATAGAACATCAAATTTCATATTTAGTCATCACAGCCATATGTGCTTTCATTGGCTAGTGTTAATTTTGAAGCCTGCCAACAATTATAGCAAACACTGCAGAGCGCTTCACGCTAACTGACTGAAACAGTCCCAGAGCTAAAAATGAAGTTCACACACTGCTTAAAGCAAGACGTTGACACACAGTGAATTCTCTGAGGGACGGTCATTTAAAGTCCCACCTGAGAATACAGTTTCACGCGACACAAAGTTTGCCATCATCCTTCATCAAAAACAAATTATTAACCTTTAGAAACTACCGCGCTGGCAGACGTTCTCAAGTTCAGTCCAGGCTGCAATATCTGCCAAAACTCAACTGAAAATACACACAGGGACCATTTTCTTAACAGCTGGGAGTTCAATTAGCAGCTGATAACCGAGCAGGGGTTGGACCCTCCAGTTTCCGATTCCTCATGAAAAGGGGAGCAGCACGGACCGACTCGACACCCCGGGCCAGAATAGAAGACTAATGTTCCTCTGTGCACAGCTGCTAAATGACAACAAAGAACTTGTCATCGTGATTAATGGCTAAGGAAGCCTCTCTTTGTTACCAGGGCAGCACTGTACTATGTTATAGGCTATTAACGTGAGGAAAAGATGAGAAATATAAAAAAGGAGGGAGGGGAAAGTATGTATAAAATGTATGTATGGGGGTGAAAATAGGGGGGAAATGGCTGAGCTGGAATAAAGGGGATTCCATGATGTAGCTGCTGGATTAAAGAGAAACACCAGGTGTAATTCAGCATTATGGGATGCATGACAAAGGGGGATTTGTTGAAATCTCTTCATATTGGCAGTTGCCGTGATAAACGCCAGAGAATGCCGACCGCAGCACTGGATTAAAGAGTTGGTGGCGTTCGTTTTTGACTCAGTTTTTCATCTTGCCAGCAGTAAATGAAAAGAACTATTTATAGAGGCCACAATATGATGCACTGTCAGGTACATACGCGTGAGAGAAGCAACTTTTCTCATTGATTTTCATGTCAGCTTAAAACAGAAAGGCATGGTGCCATGGCAACCAGAGGCAAAAAAACATTCTGCATCACCTTCATTGATTGAGTTCCATCTGACACGAGAGTTGGGATCATCTTTCAGCAACTCACTGCAGAAAATAAGATACTTTTCTTAATCCTAAACTTTTTTTCCCATTTTAAACATAAATCTAACAACATTACCTGAGGTTTATGTTGATAACCAGAAAAAAATGAGAAAGCTTGCCAAAGGAAAAGATAAACTTAATTTAAGATATTCTCTAAAAAAACAAGTCTTTACACAGTTTGCTTCTCAAATAAATGTATGTTGTTTAAAGGATGTTTTAAAACAGCTGAAAAATACTCTTTATACTCCAAATATAAAATACTTGGAGAATATTTCAAATTCTATCTTTTTTGATACAGATACATTATTACAGTTGCACAGTTTAAACAACAAATTACAAAGTAAGATCAGATTCTCTTTTATAGTATCTCAGCTGCTTCTCTTAGATGGCAAGATGGCCATGACATTAAATGACATTAAAATTGTATAAATATAAAATAAAATTCTCTACACACATCTATCTATCTATTTATCTATCTATCATATGTTGTAGACAGACATATAGACAGACATATAGACAGACAGACAGATAGATAGTCTACTAAGAAAATGTAAGGTGTGTCTCCTCTAAAGTTTCAGAAGACATCTCAACAATGTCAAAACTTCCAAGATGCCAAAGTCTGCAATTAAGCTCAATATGAACTCACAGAACTACTTCAAAGAGCAGATTATCTGAGCTACGCCATCCACTCAACTCTATAACTCTAAAGCTCTGTCCTCATACCACATTTCTACAATTCTTTTTCCTCTTGCTTTGTATTCCTTCTGATTTTTTAGGAGAAACATATGAGACAAAGGTGATATTTAAACAAAACTTAACTGAGAACACTTGACATGAAACTTCTCTATGGGTCAAGAACTTATGAAGTGCCACTTACTTTTACTTAAACTTCCGACATATTTCATGCGTTTTCTCTTGAGAGCAGCGCTTTTCAATCTTGCCAGGATTAAACCTTTACTTCAGTCCCTTAACACAAATGACTTGAGTAATTTCTAGATGTGAAGTAAATCTGTCATTTCCAATTAGTCACCATCGATTAAACTGTTGGTCAAATCAGTTGCATCTTTATTTTTTGACACGTGAAACATCTTCATTGTGTATTCAGTCGGGCGCATGTCTGGGTTGCCATTTCTCTATTGTATTCTGGCAGCTGTGGAGTGGAGGATCAGCAGACAGCTTCCCCCTGACCGGGCCCACCAGGGACATCACTGTTGCCGTGTTTTAAACGAAAGGGAAATGAGAACCTTAGACACTGTGTCAAACAGGCCATGAACTGTGGAATAGCCTCTGTACCGATAAGACAACCTTTTGACATGGGAATCTTTGAGAAGCCTTTTATATGACAGGCCTGGTGGCACGCGGCCCAGAAGGGTCAAATGAAAGATTTCACGCGCCTTTATGTCGGCAGGTTGCAGGACCCGGCTACAGGAAGTGTGAAAATAAATACAGGTCAAAGCTGCAATCCGTAACTTTCGCCTCTTTAGCGCCATCTCTGTTTGAAACATAAAACTGCAGGTTACTTTACATACTTTTCCTTATGTGTTTAAGTCAAATGAAGCCTAACTGACATTTCCCAGGAAATCATGGAAAAACCATTGGGTAAGGTAGGAGATTGTGTTAAATACACTGATCTGTCACATACTTGCTCAATAACTGTTTTTTGTTTATTGTTAACCCAGAAAAGTTACGAATTGCAGCTGTAATGTTCACAATATTTCTGCTCCCGTATGAGACATTGTTAAAATCAAAGCATCTGACAACATAATGGATGTTTCAAGTTCAAACTTTGTGATGCACGCTGGTCCAAAACAATTTGTTTGCTCAAAAACATCGTTTCTGCATTGGCTGCTTCTCCTCGGTGGCACTTGGATATCAGACTGAAGCCGAGCTGTCAGGATTATTCTAGAAACACGGCTTGCGTCAGCTGGCACAGCTGAGACAGATGTGCGACTCATCCGTGTGATATCCATCTTCAGAGCCCAGAGCGCCATCCTCCAAATCTCTCACGAAAGCCTTTGAAGCAAGTCTTTGATGTGCCATCATTCTCTAATTACTTGAATTGTCATGGTTATCACTCATTACACTCGGATGGGCTCGCTGAAATGTTGAGTCTTTAATGGCATCCTGCACTGATATGGCTTCATGGTTAAAGAATGGGGCTGGATGAAGGTCCAAACCCCGGGAGGGACTGTAAGTCACAAGAGAAGAACATTTTTTTAATAGTTCACACAAAAATGGACATTGTTTACTCACCCTCGTTGTTTCAGACGTATGACTGTGGAACACAAGAGGTGTTTTGAATACAGTTTATTTTTATATAATAAAATACAATAAAAAATTATATAATAAAATAATGGCCAGTGGTTGTTGAACAAAAAGAACAAAAACAATGTGAATACTACTACTAATAATAATGTCCATTTAATATAACAGCCTGATCTCATGGTAAAACTTAACTATTTTACCAGTTAGTGAGTTCATATGAATAAGTACTACAAAAATTAACCTTTTCTTTAAACAAGCAAGCGTGATGTCACACCCCTAACTCCACCCCTCAAACTAATCCTTAAGACAAAAGCAGGTATGAACATTAGCCATCGATCTCTATAATGGCAAATAATTACGAATTAATATGAGATTATTGTATATAAATATGTATAATAATTAGTTTCAATAAGATCACCTGTAAAGATCAGAAGGGTATACCTGCCAAAACTTTTCACTTCATGAAACATTATATTCAAGAAGGATGGTAGCTCAAAAACATCTTTGCTAAACGAATTTTGGTGGGGAGGCAGCCACAGAACTGTTGATTTGAGACAAAGCCAAGAACACACAAATACCATTATGTAAATAAATAGAGGAAGACAGAATAAAGGCCAAGGTCTTGTGGGCAGGGAAGGCAGTAGCCAGCATCATTTGGCAGATGGGGCAAGGTGATCTCACCAGCTGTTGCTGGCCCGTACGTTGGTGTTGGAGATGAACATTTGATTATGGTCTATTGGGGAGAATAAAGCTTAGACGCAGCATTTATGTTGAGTAATTGTGGAGTACCAGGTGTGAAGGTAAAGCATCATCATCTCATGATTTCTACTGCAGCGCGCAATGATTATGCAGGTCGCATTATCTGCGGCTGAAAGCCTACAATTGACCCTTTCAGATATGCAGATAATTCTGATAGCGCTAAGCTTAGCTTTGTGTATTTTTGGGTTAAAATCGCATTTTTCACTCTGTGTGTGTGATAATGAATTGGAATCGCTTATGAACAAGCTTCTCCCAAAAGGTCCTACAGGAGAACAATTAAACAGTAGCAGTTGTTTGTTGGCAGAATGGTTACCACCAAATTCTGAAAAAGGCAAAGACCAAGGCCTGTTATGAATTCTCGACTGTGTCTCTGCCAAACGTACTGAGGTAATTAAAGCAGCCAAGTTGCAATTATTAGGACCTTTTCTCTGCTGTATCCCACGCTACCAAACAAAACGGCAAGAACAACCGCGAGCAGCTACCATAAGAACATTTCTTAAATGTTGAAATTGCAGGAGGGAAAAAGGGGCTCTGGTTGAGTGGCATTGGAGAAATTAAAGTTCTACGAGGATGGGTGTTCCAAATCTTTCCCAACAACAAAAAGCTCTGATGATCTCTCTCCCCATTATAAAGGAGCTTATCTGTGCTCCCAGCTCTTCAGAAGACAAGACTCTTAAGGAGCTTTGGCTACTGTAAGGAAAGAAACACAAAACCTCAGAGACTGTACAAACAGGCCGTGCCTAGACTGGAAATCTGAATAAGTGGAGTGCTGAATGCAACAACATCCAGCTAACAGGTAACGTTTCCAGAACATTGGCTGAAGTTCTCTCAAAGTTCTCAAACAATATTCTTGCAGTAACATTCATAGAACCTTTTTTAACATTATATATATCATATACATTAAAAAAAAATCTTAAGTTGTTAGTGAAACATTTTTTAACACTATATATATATCATATACACAAAAAAAAATCTTAAGATGTTAGTGGAACATAAGACTTCCTTATTATTTAAAATAATACAGAATTTAAAATGTTTTTGAATAACATTCTTAAAGCTAATCAGTAACTTTAAAACAACATCAAAATAACCAGATGTTTTGAACATTCCTAGGACTTTCAAAATAACATTTAAATAACTTTTTTTGTTATACCAGAAACGTTAGGGAAACGCTCCTACAACCTGGCATTGTTAACCAAACAGTCAAGATACAGAAGTGAAAACTTATACTTCTTACTTTCCTAATACATGATTCTGGTCTTTTTGCATTTGATTCATTCATACATATTATTTCAGCCAAAAACACACTAGTTTCAAATTCATAGTACAGCATTTGTCTGGTGTTTAGGGTTTACAGTCTGTGGGACTGCAGTCCAGACATCTCACTGATAGTGTTGCTTTCTATGCAAATGTGCCCCTATGTCAGATCTCTGACAAGACCCGACACACTGCAGATCCCCACAGCAGACAGAGACACCCCGATGCTGTGAGTGCCAGGGGTCTTTATTCTGGACGGGGGTTCATGCGAGCGGTTAGGACTGTCAGAAGCGCAGCACGACAATGACAGGACACTGCAATTCTCTGCGCCTGTATCGACTGGTCTGTGATGTGCGCAGAGAGAGAGGCCTTCAGTGATGGACATGTGGTTTTGCTCTGTACGGAGAAAGATCTGACAAGGGATATTCATGCTGTGAAATCCGGTGGGGTTTGTTTGATGATTCCATAGGAGCCGAGATTGGAGATGGATCGCAGTAAATGAGCACATGAGGTCACAGGAAGTTAAAACAAACACAGCTTCATCATATTCATGCATGCAAATGCTCTTCAGATATAACTATTCATAGGAAACCCCCGGCCCTGCAGAAATATTTATTCAGCGGTATCGCCAACATTTCTGTGTGTATGCCTGAAAAATCTCAGCACAGGTTTCTTTTATTCGTCTCTGTGTAACAGGAAACAGTTTCACGTTTTCTGGTGTTTGTATGTATATGTGTGTAGGGTAAATTTATATTAATTTCTTATTGAAATACCTTATATTACCATAAAATAAATTAAATAAATACCACATTTTGTAAGATGATTAGTGTTAATTATTATTATTTTGTTTAAAGATATTAGTTATTTATTTAGTAATGCACTTTAGAAGCCACAAAAGATATTTACATATTTGACCAAAACACAAAATAATTTTTTTACATTTTGCACATTCTGCAAGACATATGAAAATATATCACCTCATCTGCATATTGAATTAATATTAACAATAATATTCACCCTTTTGTCTTCCCTAATGTCTATGATGTAGTTTATGTAGATGAAGTTAATAGGGACCATGTTCAAGTTCCAGAAAGCCCAAGAACACCACATAAGCCCCATAACAGTGGTCAAAACACCCCTTCAGCTATATGTAAGTCTTCTGAAATGTGTGTGTGTGTGTGTGTGTGTGTGTGAGAAACAGACTGATATTTAAACTATTATTTACTGCTAACCTCTGGGTTTTTTTAGGTACTCGACAGATGAACCACCGTTGAGTTGAAGGTGTAAATAATGACAGTTTTTTAAATATTTGTGCGTGAACTTTCCATTTACGGTGAGAATAACCTGCTAATGACTCTGCAGTCTTATTCTGCATCAATACGTGACGCTCTGTGATGTCTCACTGAGCTGGAGGCATGTGACGCTTCGCAAGATTATCTGAAGTGTCGCACTCTCACTTTCAATGCGATTCTGAACAGTTCATTAGTTCAAATTGCATAACTATGCTAATGAGTAAATGGTTTTACCGCTGTAATTACACTATGGGGATTTGTGAGATAAAAAAGAATTATGTAAAACCCAGAGCGAGAAAGTTTAACATCTGTTCGATGAAATAATTAACCCACAAGCTCCGTTTCCCCGTCGAAGTGTCGTTTGAACCTTAAGGGAAGCGGAGAAAGGTTCTGTGTCAACCTCAAATGATTCAAACTGAGGCTTTAAATGCTGCAATCTCTTTATAATCTTGTTTGTATTGTCTTTTCATAGCCAGAAGCCAAAAGTTTGTGATGTAGTCGAAAAGGACGATGTTTTAAAGCTGATGACATTCAATTTGCAGGGAAACTGTGTTTTTTGTTATCTTGAGGGCAATGCTTTTTCCACTTCATGAATTAAAAGGCAAGTCTTTAAATTAAATCTTTTCTTCCACGCCGTATTGAGAATTGAGGAACTGACCCTCGGGTGAGGAAATACGTCTCAGGACAGCATGTCGGCTAACATGTTGTGTTGTGCTAAGACACAGTAACACTGAACACCCAATAACTCATCAGTAATCACTGAATTCATTTTCACATAAAAATAGACACAACAAGACCGGTGACCCCTGGTTCAGTTTGGACAAAAACAGTCCACACATTATCTAATGTAGCGATTCGCAACAGGCCAGGGGCAAATCTGTTCAGACAGAGTCACATGCAGTGAGGATAAATGCAAACAGTAAATAATATCAAGAAATAATATCAAATGCAAACAAAAAAGCAAATAAAATAAATATAAAGAGAGGAGAAAAAGCTTCCCACACTGTTTGTTGCTGACATCAAAGGCTACGATCTAAACTTTGTGATGTTTTTGCATAAATTGTTCTGTCATGATGGAAACCATAAACAGGTTATGTGATGTGCCTTTATCTTGTAAAAACCTGGCAAGATTAAAAGAAAACCATTTTAGAATTGCTATAATTTATGTATATGTATACACAATGTTAGCATTGCTACACCTGCATAAAGACCTCAGAAAACTATGCAAGGTTAAAAAAATACTACCCAGACTACACTAAACAAATTACTGAATGCTGAGAGAATTTAACTATTGAAATTTCATTTTAATTTATTTGCTAGTATATTTACAAAATTGTAATTTTCTTGTTCAGCCGATTGGGAAACCATACAGGCCTTTTAAATTGGTCAACCAGTCGTTTTGTTTTGCTCATCTGTATAGCAGCACTTTTAAAGCTAAGTATGGACTTATGAATTTAGCTGTACGAGATAATACATCTTTATGTCTTAGGCTGACACACAGTACTTGATTTTCTCAGGTTTTAGCTCATTTAGAAGGAACCCAAGGGCTACGAAAGTAATTATCAGCAATGATGAAGTCATCCTGGTCTATAAACTCTCAGAGACATTCTGTATGAATTAATTGCTTTGTACAGCATTGATACTGTGGGACTCACGGGAGACAGCATGCAGAAGTAAAGCTTTCATTGTTGCTTTTATATGATAAAGCCTATTAGCATTAGCTTAAATTTAGATGCAGTATCAGTAATAAAAGGAGTTCAGATTTCGGTCATTTGGCACCTGATGGATTGTTGGATTCATTTCAGAATAATAATTGGCCGGGAAAAGCTCGGAGGCGTCGGAAGAATAGCGGACGGAAAAATATCAAGTCGCGCATCTTTGGTACCTTGCTTTCACAGAAATGACAAAATTGCTTTGCGTAGGTAAACTATCTGTAAACTTTCCATAGGAGAAATTTTCACATATTCAATTAAACTGTTTTAAATGAACGTGTGTCAGATTAATAGATGATTAGCAGTTTTACTTAATTTCATGATCCGAATGTGTTTTTCCATTTTCAGGATATTTTATCTTTTATTTTTATCAAAACTCAACTTTGATACAAACTCAAAACCCAAAACAAATTACAGTCAATGTTTTTAAAGGCGCAGAGGTGTGTTTTTTGTCATTTTTTCACATTTTTCGACCCTGGTTAATATGCATTACAGTTAAAGGTATATATTAAACCCAAAACTCTCCTCAACAGGCCACATGAGTTTAACTTTTATTCAATCCCACAGCACACATAACGTGAGATGGGCTGTATACTTAAGTTTAATACTTAGGGTTCAGAATCTGTATGTCCTGCACATTATATAAGTGACTCTAAGCCAAATATAAGAGGCACATATGGTCATCGGAGTCCAGTGTGGTCTTACCTGAACTTTAACTCTGGTCAGAAGACAGGCTCTTTTTTTCCTCGCGTCTCTGTGAGTCACAATAGCTTTTGCTTTTCTCTGCTCCCATCCATTTTTCAGGCATGGCAGAGCCGGCGAGTTCCGGGCCGTGATGGACAGCCGGCCGCATAGGACCCAACATTACCTGCTCCTTTTCTCCTGGAGCGAGAGGAGGAAGGATAATTGACAGGCAGGCCTTTTTATTTTTTACCTGCTTTCTTTCCTTCCCTGCTACTAGCGGCTCAGAAAGACATCCAGTGGTGGAATAAAAGTGCGCCTTTCGAAATCCCCACAGAGGCCTCTTGTTATCTGCTAACAAGATATCTTAACTGTGGATTGAGTGGTGGAGGGAGGGGGGAGCTCTCAGAAACATTAAGATGTCTCTGCACCGTGAGCTCAGTCTGGGCTCTGACTGTCTGCTATGGAGAAAGTTACGCTCTGGTGAATAGCGAACTCGCCTGACAGATGGGTGAATAGAAGCTGGTGAGATTTTATTATCGTGTCTGAACAGTAATTAAAAGTGTAAATGATAATTGCGCGAGTCTATTACAAGCGGAACGTCGCATATGAAATACAATTCCATCACTGTTCTGTAATTCAGTATCTTGTTTGGCTGACTGAGGCTCCACAACACCTCAAATGGTCGCTAATATGGACCGATAATGAAGATATACTTCAGCAACAGGAAAATTAAAGCCTAATTTATTTTCTATAAAAATCCATCGCTATGCAAATTAATAGGAATAGCATTTACCGGTTTAAAGATTTTGCATGTGTTATTTTCTAATTGGAAAATAATTTTACACATAATGTTAGCATTGCTACACCTGCATGAAGATATGGGTAAAAACAAAAGATAATTTCACAGGAAAGTCTGCAATGAAAGTTTAAATCCTCCCATCCCAGCATAATATAAAGACAACTATAGGCAAGCCATTTAACTTGATTTCCTCAAGAAAGAAGTACAAACAGGCTTTGATGCAGCATTCAGTTATTTATTAACATGAAGTTATTTAAATACAAAACAGATCATTGTAAAAAAAAGACATAATATTTGTTAATAAAATAATTGCATGTCAAACGAACAGAAATAACAAAGTGGCTGAAGTAAGGCAACAATGAACAGTAACAGCAGATTCTTCAAAATCTTATGACTGAGGGTTTTTTTTGTCTACCTAGTTCTCTTTCTTTCATCTGATAAAGCTTTGCCATAATAACCAGGGAAGCCGCGGGGTTACGGTGGGTGTGAAATCTATTTTTAAAGATGTGTAGGCTGAGATATCTCCCTTTTAATTAAACCTGAGAGCCCTCTTGTCCTGTTATTAACTTTGTTATGTATGAAGTAGGTCTATAAAGTTAGGATGTCACACACTTTATAGCAGAACAGGACAATAAATTAGGAGGAAACCACAAACTCATAAGTTGCGCTCACACAGCAGCAGAAAACAGCTGTCAAATCGGATTAAGAGTAGTAAATACAGTCACATTCATAAATGAGAGTGACAACTGCATTCTATAACCAAAGTGACTCACTTCACTTTTTATAATTCATGTATGAATTTTAAGTGTGAGCTCAATAAAGCTGTACTGTTTGAATACAACCACATTGGTGAGATTGGTGAGCGTGCACACACACACACACACACACACACACACACACACACACACACACACACACAAACACACACACACACAAACACACACACACTTTGGACTTTTCATATGGAGTTCTGGTAACTGACAAAGATGGAAAAATGGACCCGCTTCCATCAGTTTTGTGGTCTGTGTGTGACCCAAATGCTGTGCTCAGTTAAAAATAAACAGCAATATTCTAAGCACCCACCAGTCACTGTCACTAGTTACAGGTGTTATTTATGGCTATCAAAAGAACAGAAAAATGGCTTGACTTGGTTATTCGTTCAAACAGATTGAAGCTATTGTATGAACAGGACAATTCCAGAGTCACATTTGTTTCTAAATAAGACTAACAAACACTGCATGTATATAGCCAAAGTAAGACTACATTTGCAGACTCGGACAACCACAATGTTGTGATGCTTGACATAGTGGTAACCATAGCAACCTTCTGGCATTTTAAGGCTGTAAACAAAAACATGGACATCAACAGTTTAACCACCAACAGTTTAAGTCGCCATATTTGATATCGTTAAGCTGATGCTTTCAACCAATGAAATCTCTCTGGATTGTAACATATTGGTTGCCATTGGACAATAAGACTTGAAGAAACTACTGTGGACAGACCGTATGAGAATTGTTGGAATAAGTGAGGACACCCACCTCTGTTACTGTGATTCTCTAATAGTCCATCCGAGTCGAACCGTCAGCGTCTGAAAGAGATTAACAATCACAACATTAACAAGTAATTCTGTTCTGTTTACACTGAACCGATTTATGTATGTGGTTTTCAGGATTCACATAAATTTGACATGAATTTAACTACAGAATACGGCCGTCATTCATCAAGCACTCAGAAGAGGAGTGAAAACTGTATTTAGCTTCAGTGTGAACGCAACCTTTGTTCTTTATCACTTTGTTGACGTTGATTTATTTGCTGGCTCCTCTTTACGCATATTTTGGGAAACAAGCTGTATTAAAGAAGGATTTAGTTTTGTGTTATTTTCATCTTCTCTCAAAACAGCACGCTTCAGTAATCAAGTTACGTGAACCTTAACCAATAGGTTGTTTGCTAATAGCGCTCGCGAGCGTTTTCCGAGCTCACCCTGAACGGAGTAGTCAGGAATTCTTTTTATAGTTTAGTCCTTCCACGGCCTTCTTCGAACCCATACATTTTTCTTGCACTTTTTACCTTGTTCTAACAAGGTGCAGCACAAATAGCCGTGCCGAGAGTACGGAGGAGAATCCCAGCGGGATATGCCGAATCCCAGAGGAGCCCTGGAGTCTTGGAAGATGAACATGTGCATGTTCCATGGAAGGTGTACATCCTCATCATTATATCATAGTCAGCACCTAATCATGAAAAAAATATCAATGCTGCTTCTTTTGTGGAACACAGAATTAAAAGTAGCTCTGACTTTTTCCAAATCAGTCATATATAAAGTGATGGTAAGAGATTGTAACACTATGGTGCTTCGATATATACCATAATATTCAATGATTATCTTGTTTATATACTATGGTATTTACATAGCATTGAAGGTTATTTCAAATACAGCATGATATTACCATGGCAAATGCACATGACATTAACCTAGTACGTTGTTAAAAAACATGGCATTACCATGGTAACTGCCACAAAAACATTGTTTTATCACAGTGCTTATTCAAACAAACATTGTTTTACCATGACATATGTCTGTAAGTCTATTTTTTTAGTTTTATGCAGATTTAAACTTGGTTCATCCAATCAGATTTTAGAGCCAGAATTATCAGTTTTATAATAACTTTTTGCTATCAAGATAAACACTTATAATCTGTAAAAGAAAAGATGTTCTTTTAGATTTAAGGTATTAACACTGACTGACTGTCTTATGATAATCAGTTATTAAAAAGACAGGAACGAGACAGCCCCCCAGCCCCCATTTCTAGAACATTTCCTATACACCCAATGTACTGTATACATGTCTGCCTGTGTGTATGGTTGTTCTCAAAACTAGATCAGCACATCAGGCTGGTGAAATCAGTCTGTGTAACAGAACTAGAGCGAGAGCGGTCTGTGTGTGTGTGTGTGTGTGCGTGCGTGGAAGTTGCGTGTGACACTAGAGTACAACTCTACAGCTCTAAGTCAGGGCTTCCGTGACTTGCCCAGGAGCCCCCTGCTGCGATGGAGACCGCGTGCTCCATTCAACAGCATTAATAAAGGATGAGCACCAGGCTCGGATGGGGACTGGGGCACATTGATGGATAATTGCCTCTTAAGTGCTCCATGCACACAGACTCAAGTGCCCCTTTACATCTATGTTACAACAGATGCAAACTTTGACGACTTATCTATTCGTCCAACAATCAAAACAATAGTAAACCTCCACACCCCCTTCATTTTCACGATCGGCTGCACTTGGAAACAGACTAAAACCAGACTAAAAAATTAAAACCAGACTATAACAGATGGAATCAGACTAAAACAGACTAAAACCAGACTAAAAAGGAACAAGACTAAAACAGACTGAGACCAGACTAAAACAGACTAAAACCAGACTATAACAGACGGAATCAGACTAAAACCAGACTAAAAAGGAACAAGACTGAAACAGACTAAGACCAGACTAAAACAGACTAAAACCAGATTATAACAGACGGAATCAGACTAAAACCAGACTAAAAAGGAACAAGATTGAAGCAGACTAAGACCAGACTAAAACAGACTAAAACCAGACTATAACAGACGGAATCAGACTAAAACCAGACTAAAAAGGAACAAAATTGAAGCAGACTAAGACCAGACTAAAACAGACTAAAACAGAAAGAAAAAAAGAAAAAAAGCGTTCTTAAAAACACTTGTGCTTGATAAACGTCAGGTTTAGCCTGTTTATACATTGGACATAACTTGGGCTGACGGTTGGTAAGTGATTCTGCACACAGGTATATAACATAATGACAACAGATATAATGTTTAAATCTAGTGGCTTTCAAAACTTCAAATGCTCATCCTGATCAAGTGCCTTAAAGCGACTTTCTGCATATGAGCTGCACATCCTGTGATTATGACATCATTTCCATATCAGCCCCCTCCACCCACTTCTCCACCCGCCACCTTTATATCTTCAGCAGTGTGATACTGTGATACTGACATCTGGCATTTTTACAGGCATTTATTATCCTCATCACTTCTCCAAGCTATTTACAGACTTATCTGACTGCCACAAGTGTGTTTATGAAAATACTCT